>CAUYLG010023841.1:0-71623 GCA_963573385.1 Cacajao melanocephalus
GAATCCCCCGCCTTATAAAACCCCACCCGGGTACACTCTTGTATTTTAAAACACTACCCACAGGTGAGTGCAATCGTTTTAAATTTTCCTTTGTCCACACTCTTTTTGGCGGCCCCCCCCCCCCCCCCCCGCAATCTAACACCAAGAGCTACCTTCCAGTTCCTGCTGGTATATATTAGGTAATACAAGTCTTTCAGCAAATAAGTTCCTCCTGAAGCAGATACACAGTCCTCCTCAGGCTGTGCTGAGAGCTGGCCCTAGTTATTTGCCTTGATAAGATTCTGACAAGCACTATCTTGTGTCTACCTCAGGTTTTATTGGGATCTTCAGGCAATGGGCAGTGACTTTCCACTTGAAGGAAGTAGAGGCCTGCTTCTGCCATCCTGAATGCCTCAAGGTAATCTGAGTCAACATCTACTTAGGACTGAGACCTGGGTCAGGGTTATCCTGCTGTACTAGGACCTTGGCTTTAGTGTAGAAGACATGTTAATACTACACATTGTCTTACCTACTCTTCAAGCTCTGCTGCTCTTCAGGCTCAGTCTAATTAAACCCTTCAGCTTTAAGACCTGTCTCTTCCAAGGTTGTCATGGAGGCCTGGCTATCATGGCATGCCTTGTGTTGGTCGATAGTTGGCTGCTCTAAGTCTGTCATGTTCTTTTGGACTTCAAAAGCAGCAAGTATCTGCCAACTCCACAAAACCATAATTACCACTGAACCCAGGATAGAACTATGGCATAGCCCATAGCCAAAATGCTTTCCTTTCAGCCTGTGCCATATCCAAATACACCAAAGGTGAGTCTTAATAACTGACACTGCAGCAAGCTAGGACTTCCCACCAGCACTGGGATATCTGTTCTCAAACTGGTTTAGTTTTAGGTTACCATTTTGAACGTATTCTAAGGTCTCATCTACCAACCACCATAGGTTAGCATCTTTGCAAGCAGAGTACAAAGTGGCCTAGTTGAGAATCCCAAAGAGCAGAGACCAGAAAGCTGACAAAATGAAGGAAAGCATTATAGAGATGTTTTCCAAGGACAAGGGGAGCTTGATTCCAGTGAAATTTCTTGAGGCATACAGGATGCCTTGCAATGTTGTCAGTGGTAAGCTTGGCAAGCTAGGCATTGATCTTCTGTATTCCATTGGTAGATTAGGTATCAGCCTGACAGCTCCTAGGCTACTCTTACTGGAACCAGATCTAGAGCAAATGTGGAACACTACCTCAATCCTGTTCCCTGCATATCTCAGCTTCTATGGAAATTACAGCTGAAACTGGACACAGTATACACAGATACTAGAAGCATCGTTTATAGCAAAGCATTTAAAATACTTTAAAGACTACCTCTAAGTATAACCTTGTTACTTTATCATGATCTTTATTAGGCTAACATTGAATAAGAATGTTCTCAGCCATTAACAATATGTAAGCCATTCACAGAAGAAATTAAGTTTGTTATTAGGTTGCTATAAACATTACAATGGGGAAGTATTTAAAGCCAAGGACTTCAGTTTTAGCCTAAGAGTCATGAGGGACTTTTCCAAAACTGACTTAAGAGACAGGGCAGCCTTATTAAAGAATTGAAGCAGCTTCATTTGCATTTTCCCAACCTCTACATGAACATATCAATTCAACATAAATGTAGAAACTCGATAATTTGCCCTGTTTGCACCAGGAGTGGAAGGAACTCACTAGACCACTTGGGGAATAGAAGTACTCTGAGGACTAGCGTGTGATGGGGGAGAATCTCCTTTGGGGCCTGGAGTACGTTAACCTCTCAACAGATTGAGGATGCTGGGCTCCTTGCAGGCTTATTAGAGAATAAGAGAAGCTATGAGCCTTCGGTTTTTCCCAGCTCTGCTCTTAGGCCACATGTAACCACATGTAAATGATTCATCCGGTTTGAGGTTACAGCTAGAGGCCTTACAAATTAAATGGGGGAGAAATAGCCAAGATTCTTAGTGATCCCAATGTGACCTTCCCCAGAGCCTTTGCTCACTTCCCTGGGAGGATTGCGGGGGAGAAAGATGTGAAAAGGACCTTGGTGCCAAGAACTAGGACAGAGGTTCCTTGCTCTGCTTCCTGCGCTGTGTATAAGGTAGGCCCAAGGTGTAGGGGATGCAGAGAGGCCAGAGGGCTAGATTTAAGATACTCCTGACTCTCACCAGCTCCAAGCTCTGCTCACTTATTCTGAGCCTTGCTTAGCTACCACAGGCTAGTTAAGATATCAGTGCAAGGATTGCCCTTGAGTATAGTATCTCTATCTGATTGTCCAATGCCCATGCTTATCTGGGACCATACTTCGTGGCATTTGTTGCTTGCTTTGTTAGGGTCTTGAACTTACGGGGCTTCTGTATCCTGAAGGGTCCAGAAGCTTATGGAGAGGCACTGCAATTGCCTGGCAGATAGGCATGGGATTTTTGGACCTTGAAGCCAATTCGTTATTCCTGGTCCTGAGTGTGAACTACACTCCTTCGCCGTGGTAGAAGTTAGCATTGATGGCAGGCCCAGTCTGGGTTTCCCCATACCTGACACTGCTCACCTGCTATAGTTCATCTGGCAGACAGGCATGGGATTCTTGGACCTTGAAGCCAATTCATTATTTCTGGTCCTGAGGAGTGTGAACTGTACTCATCTGCCGTGGTAGAAGCACAGTAAAGTGATTTGGGGACCTCCAACTGCATTTCTTCCCCTCTGTCTACTGGGACAGAGGCTGTGGGTAGAACTCAAGTCAACCCTGCTTTCCTGCCTGCCTGCCTGCTCACTTCTATAGAGAAAACATTTGTACATGTAGATGTGAATACTACATACAAATCTTGCCGTATTAGCTATGACCTCTAATATGGTGTTAGATAGAAATAGTAGGGTATTCTTGCCTTCTATCTAGAAGTAATATTTCATAATCAAGGGCAATAAACTATAGCTAAAACTTCAGGTCATTTTCTATTCCCAGTTTGAATTATATAAACAGCTATTAAACTTTACCATGTTGCTTCTGTATCTATTGATGACTCTTCACTTTGCTAATGTAACAAATTAATGATTTGATGTTTAACCTGGTATTTGTGGAATAAAGTCTACATGATCATGGTATTGCTTTCACATTTGCTGACTTTGGCTTTTTTCTAAAAGTGTAAAGACTTAACAATATCCAAGTTTATGAGACAGGTCCACCTATAGTCTTCTGCAGCTAATGATATGAGTGCTATTGCAGCCTCAAAATAACCTGGGAAATGTTCTCTTTTTGAAATCTCACTTAAGATGACTTAAGTGTCAGGTAATACAGTGAATTCTGTAAGTTAAAGAAGTATGGTAGCTCAGGTCCTGCAAGAAAGATGACAAAACGGCTAAATACGCAATGTATTTAATATGGGATATACCTACAAAATGGTGAGGGTCCAAAGAGGTTGAGGGTAGCTGTCAGATTACAGTGTAGCTCTAAAACAAAAGTTGGGTAGAAGTATCTTGGCTTACAATGCAGCTCTAAGAAGAATCAGGACAAAAATGCATGTTGGGAGTCTCACGTCTCCCAAGAACAGACCTGCAATAGTCTTACAACCAATGACCGTGGCAGGGAGTAGCAGTGAGAAGTATGGCCTTGGTGAAACACAACAATGGATTTTAAAGTATAACAGTGGGGGACAATGCTTGATCATACTCCCTGCAGTCAGATCTGTGTTCCCGTGTAGCAACAGAAGACTCTACAAACCTACGTCCTACCTGTCATGGCCTAGGAGTTGAAGGGCAAATCTGAATGTTGCATTAAGTCTCTACAACACCTGTCCCTGCCCTCCACTACGGAGCTGGAGCAGATGCTTGGGAAGTGAGACAATTGAATGAGTATAGTAGGCTGACTAGCACCAACTTGCAAAATGATGCCACAGCCCTGAAACACCAGATCTCCAGAGTTCTAGGTAGTTGGTGTGGTTCCACAATCAGGCCTGGGTGATCATACTGATGTGGCAAGAAAAGGGAAGCGGAAAGGTGGTGGTGACTTAGGACATTGCTGGAGCCTTGGCACTGAGGTAGGGTCAGGCAAAGTTAGCATTGATGGCAGGCCCAGTCTGGCTTTCCTTATACCTCACACTGCTCATCTGCTATAGTTCATCTGGCAAATAGGCATGGGATTCTTTGAGTTTGAAGCCAATTCATTGTTTCTGGTCCTAAGGAGTGTGAACTGCAGACAGCTTCTGTCTACAGCTCAGATGGTGGGTCTGGTTCATGTGGCTCCAGGTGCCCACAAGGCCTGCATGATAGAAAGGCAGCAGCCAGACTCTGCATGCAACCCTTACTCTCCTGACTGGCTGCTGGTTCTTGTTTCATCTGTCATGGTTGCAGGTGATCATAAAGAAAAGCCATTCTCATTGTTCTCTGGCTTTCTCTCGTGTTATCCTTTTTTTTTCTCTTCCGAATAGCCAACACTTGTTCATCTCTGGTGTTACCCTATGGATCTTTTGGCATAGACCACCCAAGGCCTCTTGCCAACTCTACTTGCAGACATTAAACTTGAACGTAGTGAAGTGCTTGCCACAATTTTGCTCTGCCAGGAGTTGGCTTGTAGGCTTCTACTTTGAAAGATAAGTAGAATTCTTCATAATAGTTGGAAGTCAGTTTCAAAGATATGACATGTTCATCCCCCTTTAGGCAGTGATTCATATCAATTTATAGATGACCTGTTGATGTGAAGGGTGGCCGATGATGAAACACATACTGGGTATTTCCTTGTGTATCTAGTCCATCTTCCTGCCATGTGCAGGATTATAGTATGTGCCCTGACTTACACTTCTTGGTCAGATGGTGGAAGGTGATGGAAGCACTTAGAATGTGTCTTGTCACTGCACTGCTAGGTGCAGCTGTGGTTCCAAAGAAGCTACTCTGCAAGGCCCTGTAGTTGAATTTTGACTCTTATAGTTAAAACCAGTGGATAGCAGCCTGTGCTTTGTTCTGAAAGGAGACTGTCACTGCAAGGAACGAATGGGTTGTTCTGACAGATTGGTACAAGGAATGAAGGGTAAGAAACCTAGAATGATCCATGGCTTTTCTGGCCAGACACCCAAACAGCAGTCTGACTCTAGAGAGTCTCAGCTCCCTTTGCAAGGATTCCTAGCATAAAGAATGCTTGGTGCTCCATTGGGTAGGACTGGCCAGGGCCTGCTGTGACCTGCCCTGCCCAGTTGTTGGCAGGAATCTACCTGGATAAAATGCATCCTTAGTTCTAACACTGGCAGATCCCAGAGATAGTGCAGCTGGAGGCTGAGCTCCAAGGCAGATTCTTCAGAGGGAGATTGAAATAGTATATCTCCATGACTTCCACGAGGACTACCTGACTGTGCAAACTAGGACACTTAACAGTAAAGAGCATTGTTAATCAACACTAAGGCAGCAGACAAAAACTCCAGCTGTCTGGACAAGTTGGTATATGTGGTCTCTGAGTGTAATGGGTATTATCTGGAACAAAGGGCAACTTGACAGAGCTGTGAGGGTAATTAACGTGAATTCATCCCTTTTTGCCTCTTAAGCATAATTGCTTCTTGAGGATAGGCATTGGCTGAGACTGGTAACCCTGTGTGCTAATGGACTGGATAAAATCAGGTTAGCATGAAAACCCTGTGAGGTAAGCAGTTGATGAATGATGGCATTTATACCTCCATCCTGCCCCATCTACGGCTGGTGGATTCCAGTCTGTGGAGACTGCCTCCTGCCAATGCTGCTCCTCAAGAAGGGAGACCCTCACCTAATAGGCTGCTTTGTGAAAACTACAATATGTTAAGGTTTTTCTTTCTGTAAACTTACTAGGGTTGAAACTAAAACTATGCCTTTGATCTTGAACCAATAATGCATTACTAGATAAATCATACTCCTAGTAGTACTCTCACAGACTAAAATAAGACACTGGAAGAATATACCTATTTCAAAAGGGAAACATGGAAAGCCTAAATATTAAGACACTCAGACTATCAAATACAGTAAATACCTAAGATTAAGACATATTCAGATGTGAGAACAGAAATGTAATAAGACAAGCTGATAAAGTACAAGTAGATATAGCTGAAGAACAAATAAGTGAATTGGAAGATCAGATTAAATCACAGAAAGAGATGAAAGATGTTAAGTGTAAACATGTAGATAATACTCAGTCTATAATAATGTGAAGGTAAATATCCTGAAATGACTAATGAGCTCATTTTGAAAAGCTTCATGAAATGTATAGAGAAACTCCACAACTAAATTCAATATAATAAACTTTAAAATTTAGCTATGACAGCTTCCAAGGGATCATCTACAAAACAATAATTATACTCAAGAAAAATGGTGAATGAAATAATTCTAAAGAATTGTCCTTATAGAAGTCCTCAAGTATACATAAGTAGAAAATCATATGAATCATGTACGTGTTACTCATATTCAACTGAGTATTTCTATCTTCACTTATCTACCCTAGGTGTGTCTCCTTATTCTGCTTTGCTGAAATTCTTTAATCCTTTTAATCACAATACTGATTGACAAGGTCTTTTTGAAATCACTGCCACACATAGCATAATCAGCACCCCTTAATGTCCAATAATCCTGTCAGATATTACACCTTGCTTTAAATGTCCTATATCTGGCTTATTCAAAGTCCAAACAAGTTTACTGTTGCATTGTTGGCTTAACTTGAGTTTACTAGAAGACAGAACTGAAGCAGGACTTTATTCCTGATGCTTACTTGAGGGGCACAATCCTGGAGCAACAACAAAAGGAATATAAGATGGAAGTCTGGGAAATATAAGCTTAAACTAAGTCAGCCACTGCTTCACAAAGATCACAGCTGATTGAGGCCTGATAAGTGACCAGTATAGAAGGTAGAAGTCACCTGTGGGCTCCCATCTTCTAGCACTTGTTGGTCAGTTTCTTGGAGTAGACTTCTGGGTGTCTAATTAGCCTGTCTGGCAGCTGGAGGGAAATACAAATCCATCCAAGCAGTGTGGCACTTCATCTGAGCCCAGAAGCCCTGGAAGGAGCTGGAAACTCTGACATGTAGCTAAGCAGTATGATGTTAGCCAGCGTCCACCGCATCTGAAAAACAGGTGACCCTGAGAGAATCTGAAAGGACTTCTATAACATCAGCATATTGTTAGCCAGAGTCCACTGCATCTGAAAAACAGGTGACCCTGAGAGAATCTGAGAGGACTTCTATAATGTCAGCTAGTACTTAAGCTGCTAAGTCTTCCTATAACAGGTCATTGATAAACTGGAAAGATTTCATCATGTCTTACAGAATGTCCTGTATCTAGGTTTTTCTGTTTCTATGTCTAACTTGTTCCTCTTTCCTCTATATTTACTATAAATCCAGAATCTCACAGATTGGCTAGATTGCCAGCAAAGTCTTGCCAACAAAGGCTATCTGTACTTAACATTGTATCACACTCCAGGCCGCTACACCTGGCTGCTCCATTTAGAGTGGTGCTAAGTTTAGTGAATGGCTCTGCCTGATGCCATCTGAAACCACTGGGTTTCTCAGCCTTTCACTGAAGGATTTTAGTTCTTATTACTAAAATAAAATTCTGTACTTTTCCCCCTGTCGATACCTTTTACAATGTGACTTCACCGTTATTCCAATCAAGAAAGATTGTTAGCTCACCTTGAATCTGAGCTGGCCTGGTGACCCTAATTGGAAAATAGCAGGTGGTAAAAACGAAACTCATTTCAAGCCTGTGCCTTAATCGTCCCTGTGTTTTTTCTTCATTGCCACTGTAATGAGAATGAACCTAGGCTAGGATGAGTCTGATCAGACTGAGGGTGAAGGTCTTATTGTCCCAACTGAGGTCATTCTAGACCAGTCTGAGCTCACCTCTAAATGTGAGCATAGCCGCCTACCCACAGTTAGCTACACACTTTGACTTACTGTAAAGGGCAGTTGTAACTGGAAGGTAGGGGGCCAGGAGGTGCCCCTTTAAGGTACTGTTAAAACTTGACAACCACTTTGTCCCCATATACCTGATAACTTCCTATTCCCGCTTATCCTCAAATAAGATAATACAGGGGAAAGGATAGAAGTGGGTGGTGGCTACCTTTATAAAATGAGGCCAGAAATATTACAAACATCAAGGAGTGGAGTCCCAGGGATATTGGAATCTTTCCTAATGTTCAAAATACTCCCCCTGGGCCTTTCTACTAGGCAGGGATGCTCACCCTAAGATTCAGCACAGAATAAGGTTAGAATCTATGCCCAGATGCTGTAGGAGAAAGTGTGCCAGTGATTGCTACAGGACATATTTCCTCAGCCTCTAAGTTTTTGCAAATGTTATCAAAATGAGTTCCAATCGAAATCTGGTTTTGAGGTACATGCATGTAATACCTGAAGGGAACATAATAGAGGAACTTGTGATTGTTAGAAGGATGGTAAAGTGACATTATAGAGAACACTATTGAGAAATCTAATTATGAACCACAATATTCAATGATAACTCTCACCAGAATATTTAGAGCATGACTAGGTGCTGCAGCTGGTCTTCTGCTAGCCCTGTCAACTCCGTGATGTCTGATATGTTGCACAAGAATTGGGACACGGTTTAGAGGTCAAGCATAATGGGTTTAGTTAACATGTACACATCCTGATGCATATTTGCACATACTGGCCTTGGTAAGCCAGTCCTACTTCAGGTACTGTCACTTGGTGGCCAGGGCCCCTAATAACCAGCCAGACTTCTTCCAAGGCAATTTCCTTTTGCTGTAAAGGACATTTCAGAAATCAATATCCTTAAATTGGCTCAATGGGTTTATAATACTCCATTCACACCCAAATGCTGGGTCAAGTCTCCCTGATGATAAATTGTCAGTTCCAGGAGAAATAGAATCATCTGTTTCTGTTCCTCTCCAACTTCCTGGAAGCTACTGGGATGATAAGCGATAGCTCAAACACAAGCTGAGGTTTCTGGAACTCTATTCCATAGTTAAAAGGAAGTATGTTATATTTGTAGGAAAGCAAGGGGAGTTCTTTGTTACACTTCCAAGGGATGAGCTTAGCAATATGGATTCCTATTGCATATTGATGGATGCTATAAGTCTGTGAGGGTCAGGGAAAGAAGTTCCTTGGGCTGGTTCAGAGAAAGTCCTCTCCTAAATGTCTCCTTTCTTTAAAGGAAGTGTTTAGACTGGCAAGTAAACATGCATTATTGGAAGAAGTGAAGGTTCTGAAATCAGGCCCAGGTTTTTAACATCCATCTCAGCTTCTTTACTGTATGACCTTTAACATAATCTCTGAGCCTCTCCAACACATTTTGAAGATGCTTTCATCCTGAATTGAACCTTTATCTTCAAATGGTATTTAAGATAACATACAAAATCCCGAGACTAATCATAAGTATAAACCATGCTGGAATTGTGTGGATTCACTTGTAAAGGTAATTATACTGAAAATTGGTTGAAAGGACAAACCCTGGTACCATTATTGTAAGGGTTTCAACCTCACAAAGATCAATAAAACAGTAGGCCAGAAACTACTTCTGTCATCTAAATTGTGATGTGAGAGGTACCACAGATCAATGGGCAATATACGAAGTGATAGGCACAATTGGTGAACAATTTAGAAAATGGTTAGCAGATCTTCTTTCATATCCCAAAACTACAGAATGGAATGATGTATAAAAATCAGACTAGAGAAACTAAAACTGAATAGTAATGCTTATCACACTCTTGGAGGTAGTTTTTGTTCTATGTCTTCTGAACTTTAACAAAGACAATTTAAGATAGAATATTGGCATTCGTGTGTACACTAGAGACATCAAGAAATACATCAAATATACTGTGGACAGGCCATGACCTACCACACAGTGTTAACATTTCTCCAGGAATGGGCCCTTGAAGCAGCTCTAATCCCCTTCTGTCCACTCTGCTTGCCAGAGTAGTTACAAATGTTCCCCGAATCTCAGTAACTTAGCACAAGTGTGTTTTACTCATGCTGGAGTGAAGTTTAGGTGGCTCACCTATAAGCAATGGCTTACAGAGCTGAGATGAAAGGAACATGAACTCTGATCTCTAATGTATCTTCAAAGTATTCATATTCATGGAAGAGTGAATGACCTTCATGGGGTTGGCGGCCAGACTTAAAAAACCATTTTCCAGCCCCCTTAACACTACATACAAATGTTCACTTGCCACTGAAACAAATCTTCACTGAAATATAAACCACATCACTAGGCACTGTTCAGTTGGGATTATATTTTTAAAAAGACTTCTTGGAAGACAACATAGATCTACAGTCTGGTACAAGGTTACTTAATCATTATGGACTAACAGTAGTTCAGATTGGTACCAGTGTGTCCTAGACTTGGTAGCTCTGGTGTACAGTCTTTCCATAGTATGAGCAAAATCCAGTCCCACTCCAATTTCAAGAGAACCTAGAAAACAGAATTGTCAGACAATGCTGTGTGCTATATGCAAATTTGTTTTCCCCTTTGTGGATACAAGGAAAGCTATGCTAGATCAATGTTATGATTGGTTGTCTAAAAGCCACTAGGTAACTGGGGGTGACATCAGTGAAAGTGGCAGAGTAAGGACCTCTGAAAACACTATCTTCATTAAAGCAATGAGAACACTAGGGAAAATCAAGTTAAACACTTTCAGAACTTAAACTAACCAATCCTGTAGCAATCTAGGGAAAAACAACCAAATCCAGGTAATCGCAAGCTTTGTGATACTTTTAAATTCCCTCTTCCCTCCACCACCACCCCAGCTCTGTGGTAGCCTTACAAACCAACACCTTGCTAGCAGTGAAAACCAGCAGCCTGGCAATCTGAGTAGGCAGAATGGAATTAAAGCTGCTTCAAAGCCCCCCATTCCTGGAGAAACGTTAACACTTTAACGTGTCTGGCCTCAATGGAAGACTCCATTCACAAGGTTGTTCTTGTGATGGATGACCTGACGCAGAAAGCCTCTTCCATAGGGGCATTTATCAAGAACAATTAAAAGCAGCTGTTGAACACTGCAGCTGCCTGAAACATGGTAATATTTGGAGCAAACAATAAGCTAAATCAAAAGCTGGAAATACATCCGCAGGGACTCTGAAAAGCTCCAATATATTTCTATGACTCTGGAAGGCGAAGTGCATACGTAGGGCTGTGTGTGCTGGGGAAGGACCCTAGAAGGCCCTGTGTGCTCACCTCTGGCTGACCTTGAGGTGTTCTGCATAAGGGGGAAATGAAGGCCAAGGCTGAGTGTCAGTTGTCTGGCTGAGTGTTGAAGGCATGTCTTAATACATGCAGGAAATCCTCAGTAAGGACTGGGAAACATGGTAGTTCCAGAAATTTAAGGAAATCTGTCTAAGCTGACCACTTTAACCAAATAAACTCCAATGGTCCCACCTAACAGATTATAGACCTTGCAGAACTGTTACTAAATAAGCCAAGAAGGGCAACAAGCCCTGAGAGAACATGTTATCCAGAGTTGCCATGGTAAGATTTCCAGTTTCCAACTAAGACAAATTACAGCCAATACAAAAAAGCAATCAGTCTCAGAGAAAGCCCAGATTTTAGACTTACTAGATGAAGACTTTAAATCCACCATTTAGACCTAGGCTTTATTTGAAGATTTTAAAGTATGAGAAATGTCTTGCCAAATAGACTATCAATAGAGAAACTTTTTTAGAGAGCCAAATAGAAGTTCTCAAGTTGAAGCATAATTAAAATGTAGAATCTCCACTAGGAGAATGACACAGTGGACTTTGGGGACTCAGAGAAAGGGTGCGAAAGGGTGAAGGATAAAAGACAACAAACTGGGTGCGGTGCAGTGTATACTGCTTGGGTAATGGGCGCACTAAAATCTCACAAATCACTGAAGAACTTACATAACCAAACACCACCTGTTCCCCAATAACCTATGAAATAAAAAATTAAACTCCCCTAGAGAGGTTCAAGAGACTCGATACAGAAGAATCGGTGAACTTTAAGTTGATCAACTTGAAGGTCAAAATGTCCTAGAATTAGGGGTTGTGGTCGGACAACCTTGTGAATATACTAAAAAGTGAACTTTATGGTATGTAGATTAAACTGAGTGAAAAAAGAACCATGGGCCTGGAACTACTACCTCAAACCACAGCCAACAAATCCTGAGCAGCATGACAACAGATATGAAAAACTAAAGTGAAGTATGATTATCTTATAGTGCTTGTATTTCACGTTAGGGTATACTGTAATTGCGATCACCCAACGGATTATTCCTGCCCACTGCATAAGCAACTGATGTACCAGGACAATGGCATTACAATAAAGAATTACTCAGTAGGCCAGCTTCTCTGTGTGAGAGACAGTCACTACACAAATCAGTCATCCTGAGAATTTGGGGATACAGATTTTTAAGGATAACTTGGTGGGTAGGGACTTGGGGAAAGGAGAATTGGTTGGGATGGAGATGAAATCAAAGTTGTCCTCTTGCCACTGAATCAGTTCCTGGGTGGGGTGGAGGCACAAGATTGGATGAGCAAGTTTATCCATTTGGGTGGTGCCAGCTGATCCATCGAGTACAGTGGTCTGCAAAATATCTCAAGCACTGCTCTTAGGTTTTGCAATAGTGATGTTATCCCTGGGAGAAATTTGGGGAGGTTCAGAATCTTGCAGCCTCCAGCTGCATGACCCCTAAACCCCAGCTTCTAATTTTGTGGCTAATTTGTTAGTCCTGCAAAAGCAGTCAAGTGCCCAGGCAGGAAGGGTTTGATTTTGGCAAGGGTTGTTAGCATCTTTGTTTCAAATATAAATTCCTCCCAAAATTCAGCCTACCCACAGGAATGAACAAGGACAGCTTGGAAGTTAGCAGGATGGAGTCAGGTCAAATATTTCAGTGTCATAATTTTCTCAGATACAACTTTTGCAAAGGTAGTTTCATAATTGGCCTCACCACGTGCAATGGCTGTTGATCTAAGCGGAAAGGATGTTTAGGATGTTTGAAAGGCGGTATCCAGTAGCAGGCTTGTTCTGTTGATTCAGTAACTTCACCTCTATCATGAGTTTAGAAATGCCAAATAAAAGAAAGCTATTAAGTTGTACCTATAGCTTACAAAAACAAGATACTAAATATTTATGCTTCTATTGAATAAATCACAGTATAGCCTGTAGGTAGAACATTAAGTAACCATAAAAAATGTGAAGAAGTATATACCAGTTACAATTTACACAATTAGAATAGAAAACAAATGTTGACTTATAAAACATGGATAGCATATAACAACTTTCCATATATTTTATGGAAGTACTTGGACTTGAAAATGAAGAAAACAAAAACGGGATTTAAGCATAATCTAGTCATGGCATATTACTAAATCACAACTTGCACTGTCAGGCTGCCTGTCCTGTAAGCTACGTAGAATACATCTTAAAAGTTCCTAGATGAACCTGACATCCATGTTTTTATGCTATGAAACTGAGGAAAGCCATGCTTGTTTTAAAACAATCAGATGATTAACTTAAAATGTGGCGCCTTGGATTGCCTTCCTCATGAAAGAGCCTTGCAAAAGTAGGTGTCACACATGGCAAATTGTTCTCCATGTGGTAGATACAGCACCACCAAAACCTGCGACAAGTGGACTAATGGTTGAGGCATTCAGAGTCCAGAATATTCTGCTTGGCCCTTCAGGTAAAGAAAAGCCTAACATGGAAGCTGCATCAAAATGAGCTTTCATTTCAGCTTTTACTAACAAGATGACCAGAGTCTTGCAGAAAGTTAATACGCTTGGACTTCCAGAGTAAATGCATTTGTTCAACTGAGCCCCAGGCAGAAGTCCAAGTTGGTGACAGAGCCTGTCACGCTTGCCTTAATCAGGCTGTCTTGCGCTGAAGGCCCACATTTTATACTGTGCGGAATCTAGGGTCTGGGATTATCTTTAAAGATGGCTATACATACCACTGACTTTTTAAAATTGTACTTCAAGTTCTGGGATACATGGGCAGAACATGCAGGTTTGTTACATAGGTATACATGGGCCATGGTGGCATATTGCACCCATCAACCCATCATCTACATTAGGTATTTCTCCTAATGCTATCCCTCCCCTTGCCTCAACCCCGTGACAGGCCCTGGTATGTGATGTTGCCCTCCCTGTGCCCATGTTTTCATTGTTCAATTCCCACTTATAAGTGAGAACATGTGGTGTTTGGTTTTCTGTTGCTGTGTTAGTTCCTGTGTTAGCTTGCTGAGAATGGTTTCCAGCTTCATCCACATCCCTGCAAAGGACAGGAACTCATCCTTTTTTATGGTTGCATAGTATTCCATGGTGTACATGTGCCATGTTTTCTTTATCCAGTCTATCATTGATGGGCATTTGGGTTGGTTCCAAGTCTTTGAATAGTACCACAATAAACACGTGTGCGTGTGTTTTTATAGCAGAATAATTTATAATCCTTTGGGTATATACCCAGTGACGGGATTGCTGGGTCAAATGGAAATACCAATAACTTTTCTTGACTGCTTTCAGTGACTAGAAGAAATGTTTAGGGGTAGGACTACTTGAATTTACTACTTGCTATAAATAGGCACTTAGATGTACTTTTATTCCTACCCTTCTTTGGGACCACTTTCTAGCTTGTTAATTCTCTGTATAGAATGGCATCTAACAAGACATTGATGTCCCTAAGTATTGCATTGATATCCTTGATGTGCCACATTAGAAAACTGCAGCTCAAGCCACCAACTCCAAACCCTCTTCTGCTACAGTTGGAATGGTGGCAATGTATCCTGCCTCTAAGGAGTTTGAGACTTTCAGGACAGGAAGGTTGGCTATAGGAGGGGCTTGCTATCATAGGATAGGCTTGAGTTCTCAAGGGTAACAGCACTTAGATCTGCTGTAGGAAGATAATGCCCTAGAAAGTTGGTGTTTAGTGACAAGTAGACCCAGAGGTAACCAACTAAGTCCCAGATAGCTATCAAGTCTAGTGGAGCTCCACATTGTAGGGAGAACAGATTTACATTCACTCTATTCCCCACCTCTCCCCTCCTTGGAGATGAGATTAAAAGGAATAACATGCCCTCCAGACTTGCTTGGGTGCTCTCAGGTGGTCAGTACCCATTATATAAGATAGAATGCTGCTGTAGTCACCCAGCTTCATGGCTCAATGGATGTGACCAAGTCCTTGCCTGGCAGATACAGGCTTCTAATACCCTGTAATCAGTACTGAGATTCAGTAAGGGACCCAGTAGCACCCCAGGGACTGCTTTTCTGTTGCAGATGGTATAATCTTGCTCAGAACCTATATCTGGCATTTCTCCCCATGTTATCCCTCAAAAAACCCCTTTTATTCAGTGGGTCCAATTAGCATGATCCACTGAGAGTGGATCACAGTGGTGTCGAGAATGTCAAGGTAATTTGCGTCCTCCCAGACTGTAACAGAGCAGGAAGACAGTGCCTTGTGCCAAAACAAAAGTTTTGGTCATCTTTACTGATACTACTCAAGTGTTTTCCTGCTAGCTACATCCTAGTCTCAAAGCAATGTCAATATGTTCCAATAAAGAAGCATCTGGCGCAGCAGCTGTGATTAGGGCTACTAGCAAGTGAAGTTGGAGATGGTCAATTGTCAGCCACATCTAAGGGGTTAGACCAGTGAAGTGTCAGCTACAACCACCACCAGCCCTGGATCCTTTAAGTGTTTGGTACTATTTCTGCAATCCCTCCAAGGCAGCTGTCTTCCTTTTAATATATACAGTTGGAGACCAGAATGAATGACATTAAGGTAGAGAGGGTCACATTAGAATCTCCTGAAATGGTGCATCATCCTGTTCTACCCAAGTCAATGAAACAATGTGACTTAACAAATTGCTAAATACATCAAACTTATTTCTCAAACTAGGGGAGAAACACAGGATGGATTATCTGAACATTCGTTTTACTGTGGCATGAACTTCGAGCAGGACTCCACTTACCACCTGGTTTCAGGAATCTGATTCTAGGATGACATCCACAATAGGATGGTGTGTTTTCTGATACATACACTGCTTTAGGATCTATATATCTAGTAGACCTCAAATCTGAGTTTCTAACCTAGTATACTCTAAAATGATTATTTCTGCCAAAGGATTGGGGAAATACTCCTGATATTACAGGCTATTTCTCAAGGAAGTCCATTCCCCTTGAATAAGACAACTAGCTCAGATCTGAAAACTTCAGAGATTGTGTTCACTGCTATTACGTCAGACTTAGTCCTCATATCTCTTCTAGTTGTACAAGGTAAATGCTAGCCAGCTGCCCATCTGTCTCAACCCTGGAACATCATGATACTTTAGCCAGTGCCAGATACCTGAAGGTCAAGGTACCCTGATGGCCATATGGGCTCTTGATGTCTCTTACAGTAACTATTAAGATACAAGATGAAGTGCCACCAACTGGCCCTGCATGTACTTACTATCCTGATTGGTAAAGGTCAGTTTCTCAACATTGCTGCCCTCACTAATGCATTATTCATTGCTTTTGTCTCCTTGAAGGGCCCAGAAGATGCTCCCTTCTTAACGTGTTACATCCTCTGGTATTACGAAAAAATCTGCAACTTCCTCTCTCTACCTTCTGGCCCCTTCGTCAACACTCCATTGAATCGGCTGAAGCATCTACCTTACTTACTAAAGGTCATCATGATTTCTAAGCTTCAAGGAAGCTTTTCCAGCAGCGTCTGGCTAAGCTCGTCTCCAGGTGTCCTAGCCAGGAAATTAGAGTTTGAGTCCTGGGGAGGTGCCAAACCCTTAACCTCATGATTCAACATCTTCAAGATACATGGCCATGCATGTTCCCACAGGTGAGTTTTATGTTTACCAAGCATTGCCATCCTTTCGGTGTGGAAATTTTTTTCTCAGGAAAGATAGTTCCTGACTTAGGGTATCTGATGTCAATTAAATTATAGAGATAAGTGAAAAAGGCAGGGTTGGTCTTTTTTTGTGTGCAGTTGTTTTTTTTTTTTTAGGAGGAAAATATACAACATCTTTTGATACATCTGCCTGAGATGTAATCTTGTCATGGTCTTCAGGCAATAGGAAGCTGTCCTTGTTTGGGTTTTTCTTTTTAAACATAAAGGAGAGGGACCACTGCTCCAAACCCAGAAGGTTTAGGGGGAATCTGATAATTGAAGGTACTCATGTGTTCACCCAGCTGTACTCATCCAGAGTGTTAGGGTCTCACTTTCTCCCTGTCAAGATGACAGTATCTCCTAATGTCAAATGTGCAGTCTGAATGTAGAGCCTTGACATGTCTCTTATGCTAGATATGTCTTTTGTATTTCTGCCATCTTTATAGTCAAGTCTTCAGCCTGATGTTTGTCTGATCTGTCGCCTAGCCATGGGAAACGAAAGTCTCCTGAAAGTCAATTCCTGGCTTTCATGGCAGATCCTGAGTTGGTAGTCAGCTGACCTGAGCCTGCTATTCCTTCTTCAAGGTTTCTAAGTCAGCTTAAGAAGCCAGACTCTTCTATGCTACTCATTGCCCCATAGCATTCAGATGCTAGAGCCACTGAGTTACCCAGTGCTTCCCTTTATCCCTGTACCTCGATCCAGAAAGGGGGTGAGTCTAGGAAATAGCAATACAAGGTGTTGCTTCTGGGATCTCTGAGAAATGGAAGTGATGTCTCAATCTTCCATGTGAAAAATGAACATCTGTGCGTTCATCTATCAACTCCCACTCCTCACTGGTAGAGATCCTGAAGGTATTAAGACTCCTCACTTCCAGGCTATGAGTACGTATGTGCTGAGCTGACTTGTCTTCAGAGGACTCTGAGGTAGAAGGCACAGACATACAGACCTTATTTGAGGCCAGACACTGTCAGCATGAGTCTTTACTTGCATAGACCTGTCCAAAGCATCTGCCGCTGGAACTAGCAGTAAGTTGGGGGGGATGGGACTTGGGAGAAACATGCCTGTAACAGGGAAAGAAGTAACAATGCAACTGGCTCAATATTGTCAGACCCTCCCCTGACACTCTATGTAATCCATGTCTGGCACTTTATTCAAGAAGAAGGAAGAATGATCTGCCAGTTCCCCCTCTCATAAATTGGACACTAACTTCATGCAAAATTGCCTTTCCTACACATCCCACTTCAATGAACATGGGCACTGAACAGGGATCTGGGACATCCTTTGCCCTCATCTGAATAGGGAAACCCAGGGCAGGAGTTCAGACTCTAGCATAAATAGGATGCAACCTGCTATTCAGAAAGGGACCTGAAATGTCATAGGTGTCTGATACGTGCTGTGTATGTGTGTACATTAAGGGAAAAACACAGGTAAGAATATTGAAGACATGAACAAAAATAGGCATGATCTAGGACACATGGATCGCTGAGCCCAATAACTTAGCCTAGTTAACTTCAAGCATACATGGAACACAAAATGACGAGAAACTAGGTCACAAAGCTTCAGACTTTGAGACATTGCCACCATCCTGTCTGGGTCTGGTTTTCCCTGAAGTCAGAGCCTAAGGAAAAATGTGAATGCAGGAGGCTTATTTAGGAGGTGATCCCTGGGTGTAGCATTGAGTGGAGTGAGAAAAGAGCTAGTAAAAGGAACAAACATTATTTAAGCTAGTTATGGCTGGGGCTATCTGGGTCTCTGAGATTTGCTCCCACTGCAGACCTCTGAGGAGCCCTGGAGAACATCCTTCAGGTATGCATCTGCAGGATGAGATTACACAGGGATCTTCCATCCCTTATTGAGGGTTGCCCCTAGGAGTTTGAATTCCCCCACTCCGAACTACCTTGCATGAAGATTGAATGAGTCCTTGGGTTCCAGAAAAAGCTCTTGCAGAATAAAACAGCTGGTGGATCCTTGAGGTACAATGCTGTCAGCATGCACTGACTATCAACTAAAACCAGAGGCATGCTGGGAGATGGAGGTGGGCCACCGTATCAGCTACTTACATGTATCTCCTTTGACCAAGATAGAACTTAGTTATCTTTGTCCAGCTTAAACTCGTATGTGTAGAATTTAGAAAACATTATA
Organism: Cacajao melanocephalus; assembly: GCA_963573385.1. Taxonomy (NCBI): domain Eukaryota; kingdom Metazoa; phylum Chordata; class Mammalia; order Primates; family Pitheciidae; genus Cacajao; species Cacajao melanocephalus. Next base: position 18,938 of record CAUYLG010023841.1, read on the forward strand.
AGATCAAATCATGCAAATGAGAAGATTCTACAAATAATGCCATAAGTCAAAACTTAAGATATAGAAGACAACATTTAACAGGAAATCTAGACCATCTACTAGCATCTTCCATGAGTGAGCAAATTTTTCTACCTTTCTGATTCTATGTGATAAAAAACTTAACTCGGTGAAATCAGTGATGAGGAGAGTTGACAAAACATTTTCTGAAAAGTCCAAGAAGATAAACCAGTTAAGATTTATAATCTGCCTGGTGTGGCAGGCTCTGGTGCCCACCCCTTTTCCTTGGATCGTACCACGTCAGTAAGTACAGGCTGACCTCCAGCTGCCAGTGTCAGGCCTCTGCCTGAGGACTCTTCCCCAACGCCACAGAAAATGATTTGCTTTCACATAGAGCAGGATGGCTTACTGGAATGAACACCTTTGGAGCAGGCTTTAACCAATGTCTGTTTAGTTAGTATGTAAATACCCCAGTGCCTTCACCCCTCAGATGGACTAAATCTAGAATTTCTGCATGAGATGAAGCTTCAGCCACTGCCACTGGTGAGTAGCTTTCAGCATCCTGTAGTGGCTGCCGCCTTCTCTTCCTGTCTCGCCACACCACGTTGACTCCTCTTGCAATTCAGGTTGTTAGGATCTGCTTTTATGGAAACTCAAACCAAAATCATAAAAGATGCCCAAGAAAACAAGACTCATACTTAAAATATAACTAGAAGTATAGAATGAAAACGTCATAAGTCACTTTATGCCAATAACTGGAAACATAGACAAAATGAAAATACCTCTAGAAAAACAATTTACCAAAAAAATCAAGAAATGACTCATCTGAGGAACTTTATAACTAGAGAAACTAAATCAGGCCCAGATCATTGCATAATTAAGCTTTCTCAATCCCAATCATACAAAGTATTCCAAAGGAAAAAAATCTTAGTTTCATAAACAAGATTATCTGAGCTTCAGAAGAACAGCACAAGATAATTTTTGGCCTGGTATTTATAAACATAGATGCAAAAAACTTAAAACACTAAAGCCCTTCTGATCTTTTATATAAAAAGACATAAATGGAAAACCAAACACTGTATGTTCTCATAAGTGGGAGCTAAATTGAGGCAGCAAAGACAAAATGATAAATGGACTGGGGACTCACAAGAGTGGGAGGGGGATGAGGTATAAGACTATACTGAGTACAGTGTACACTGCTCAGGTGATGGGTATAGAATCTCAACCACTGCTTATCTATGTAACCAAAAACCACCTGTTACCCAAAAACTACTGAAATAAAACGTGTATACAACATAAGGAAATTCTGACACATGCTACAACATACATGAAACACAAAAATATGCTAAGTGAAACAACCCAGTTACACAGAGACAACCTGTGGTTCCAATTCTAGGAGGCATCTAGAATAGTCAAACTTACAAAGACAAAATGGTGATTGCCAGGGGATGGAAGTAGGGAAGAATAGCATTCAACAGGTGTGGCATTTTGGTCTGAGTAGACAAAGCTCTGGCTGCACAACAATGTAAAAGTACTCAGTGCCACTGAACTATACACTTAAAAATGCTTAGTGTTAGACTTTATATAGTTTACCACTGTATAATGTGTCAAATTAAAACAGACTGACCAGGCACGGTGGCTCACATCTGCAATCCCAGCACTTTGGGAGACCGAGCGGGCGGATCACCTAAGGTCAGGAGTTTGAGACCAGCCTGACCAATATGGTGCAACCCCGTCTCTACTAAAAATACAAAAAATTGGCCAGGCGTGGTGGCAGGCACCTGTAATTCCAGCTACTGAGGAGGTTGAGGCAGGAGAATTGCTTGAACCCAGGAGGCGGAGGTTGCAGTGAGCAGAGATCATGCCATTGCAGTCCAGCCTGGGCAACAGAGTGAGATTTTGTCTCAAAAAAATAAAGCTTATTTCCAGGCATATAAATTTGGTTTGGAGTTGATATACCGAAGTCTAACTGGGAAACTTTCACCCAAAATATGCAGAATAGTTTCTAGTAAAGAGAACTGACATTTACATGGCTGGAAAACCTCAGAGCCTAGACAGGATAGTTAAGCAACCCAGAGGTTAAAGGTGTATATAAGATTCCATTTCATGATTCCACCTAGATAGGCTTCTAAAACAGCCAAAGCTAACTGAAACAAGAGAAATCAGGTCATTGTTTCCTGGGTAGGAAAGTTCGTCAGGCGATAAAGATTCTGTATCTTGGTGCATGGTTATGCAGGTATAAACAGAAACTTACTGAATTGTGCACTAAAAGCATTTCTCAGTGAACACAACTGTTAAAAGTAAAATTGTAGTTGAATAAAGAAAAGGCAGTAGTGTAGCTGCCAATCTGTTTAATCAAAGCCCAACAACTCACTTCTTACCTCATGAATTTCAATTCCTTGTTTTCTTTACTTTGAACATGTTACGGATGTATTTGTGTTGTGTTTTTGCAGGCCTAATTTTACATTGAGCTATGACTGACTTGCTCCCGGGCACTCATTATGTGCGATTTATCCATGCGTGTTGCTACAGTCTACTTTTCATTACGAACTCTAATGAATGGATTGATAGATTCATATACCTTTCTATTGGGGAATGTTTAAGGTTCACATTTTTGGAGCAGTACTGCCTTGAACACTTCCTGTGCAGGTATACAATATTCCTTTAGGGTATGTAGTGGGAGTGATGAGTTTCAGAGTATGCACATCTTTAACATTACCATGATGGTAAATATTCTTACAGCACCAAACTATTCTCAGTTGAATACATTTTTTGTTCCCCATCCTTGTCAACTTTTGGGTACTGGTGACTTTTAAATTAGACAAATGCAATAGTATAACTTTGTTTTTCCTTGATCACATGCAGGAAAATGTTTTACTTGAATTTTCTGGCAAGGTTCTATTCATGGTATCTCTCACCATTTTGTTTACTTAGTTTATATTCTGGGTACTAATCCAGAATCTATTGTCATATCCAACTGTGCTTCCTTCTTTCATGTGCTTGATGTCCTTTGAGCAGTTAAAATTTTTCTTTCATGAATAATTTAAATATTTAAGAGCTTTCATACTAAAGTCATAAGGATAGTCTACATTTTCTTCAAATAAAGTTCTGCCTTACATTTCAGGATTTGTCTCTTTCACCAATTACAGATGAATTAACCAATTCTCTTGTCTTTATGGATAAATAACCTATTGAATATCGATCTCTTCCCCAGTAGCCAGTAATACAGCTGTCAATACTGTTTTTTGTATGCATGGGTTTGTGTGTAAATGCTCTATTGGTTTATTTGCCCATCCCTGCCCGATGCCGCACTTTTATACCTTTACAGAATTATTAGATTGTATAATCAGAATAGACAAATATGCTAGTTGGTACACTTTCCACATTGAGCCCTTGGCCCTCCCTGATTATGACAACTTGCAGGTGACAGGCAAATGAAAAACCTCAAACTGCTCCCTCCAGGCAAAGTAGTAAAAAACAATATCCTAGGAGAGAGTGGCAAAGATTAACGTAACTTATAAATAAGAGACAGGTAGCAACCTCTATCTTGTCTCTGTTTAATTCACCAGTCTGGCTACAAAAACCAGATGAACCCACAGGGAATTTGCTAGGTGTACTAAGGAGTTGCCCCAACCATGCCTGCTGCGATGTCAGCTGTGTTTGCTAAAATAAACTTAGCTCCAGATACATGATACGTAGTCATGACTGTGGTAAACATCTTTATCAGGAAAGAGAATCAGAAATGAGTTGCATTCACATGGAATAGACAATTCTGTATGCTTATGGTTTTGCCCCAGAGCTGTCTGTATATACAAAAGGACAAGTTGATCTACTTGAACAATGGCATAATTGGACTGGATGAGCAGGAAGGGGGCTGACACAACGGAGGCCTTGGTAAGGTGCCGTGCCTCATAATGAGAAACAATTCAGATACTTAGAAGCCTGCCACAGTATTAAGTTTTTTACAAGTCCAACAGTCAAGAGTATACTGGGATATTCCATGCCAAGTTAAAGATGAGTTATTGCATCGTACATCTCCCACCATGAAGAAGGAAGCAAAACACCTGGTGGGGTCTTTAGGTTTGGAGGCAACACATTCCACACCTGAGACCACTGCTTTGTCCCATATATACTGATTGACAAGAAAGGCTGAAAGCTCCAGGCGGGGCCCAAAGCAAAATCGGGCCCCTCAGCAAGTCTAGTCTATGCTGCTTGAGCCACACAACCCAGCAGAGCCTATGGTATGGCTGAGCAAACTCCTTTCTGAAAGCAATAAAATGTCAGGCTGTGCAGGCTGTGTATAGTCTGTAAAAACACTCAGCTCTGCTATTGTAGTGTAAAAGCAGCCACAGATTATACAGGAAAAGGGAACGAACCAGATCAGCAGTGGTTCTATATGAGACCAGAAGGTTTTGTAGTCTTAGCTCTCACCCTGGGTCTGTGATCCAAGTTAACTTTTCCGTATAGACTGAGGTATGAGAAAAGACTTGGTTTTTTTTATATGAATAGCTAATGGTTTTTGCCCCATTTATTAAAGATTTATTCCTTGGATTACATTGGTGTTTTAGAGACCAATTCATGCGTGGGCCTAATTCTACATTCCCTATCCTGTTCTGTTGATGCTCTGTCAGCTCAATGCACAGGTATAAGGAATGTGGCTATAGGACAATCTATAGCTGTGAGCTCCTCAAAGTCTGCCTTAGCTTTTGAGGTAAGTTCATGTTCTGTTGAGCTGGTGCAATGACTCTACCGTCATCTTGGTCAGTCACTGGCTTCAGGCTGTCCTTAAAAGTGTGCCCTCCTCACCACTAGTCAAAAGACCTAGCTATTTTATGCATCTTCCCTACTAAGTAATTTTCTCTAGAGCTCGCATTCAGACTTTGAGATCAACTTTTTTTTTTTTAAGTTCTGGGATACATTTGCAGAATGTACAGGTTTGTTACATAAGTATACATGTGTCATGATGGTTTTCTGCACCTATTAACCCATGTAGGTTTTAAGCCCCACATGTATTAGGTGTTTGTCCTAATGCTCTATCAGGTCAACTTTACAATCTGGTGGATTCTTTTTTCCCCTAGTCAACAGGTATTACTCTCCAGTAAAACTTCTGCATTCCTAACTCTTCATCTACTTCATCTACAGAAAACCTAACTTGACAAGTGATCTGTGTCTACCCTTGTCAATACTACAGTATCTTGATGACTACAGTTTTATTCTGAGTATTGATCATGTAAGAATCCTTAGTTCTTCTACATTAAAACTACATTAGCTATTTTCATTTCCGTATGAATTGCAGTATAATCTTGTAAACTTCTTACAGAAAAAACTCTGGCATTTTGGGATTGGGTTGATTGTGTAGATCAAAGGGAAAATGGACATCTTAATTAGTCAATCCACAAGTATGCTTCCCAGTATATCTACTTATGTCTTTTCTTTCAGCAGTATTCTAGATATTTTGTTACATGGCACTAAAGAAATCGAGAACAAATCAACTACAAACATAAGGCCTCTTGCCAGTGTGGGCTTAGTTTTTGTACTCAACCTTGAGTACAGTAGAATTCTAAATCTAAAAAGTTGAATAGATGTCAAAGACAAGGGAAAAAGGGATTGGTGCAGTAACGCAGAGACTGCCAATATTAGGCGGCTGCTAACGACTGGGCTAATGAGATCAAGGATATTCCCAGAAACCAGGAACTGGAGCCACCTGAAGGCTATCTAGCAAGAGCAGGCACTAAGGGAAGGTAATCAGCTGCTGTGAGATAGTGTCCAAAGCTAATAGAGAAGGGTAGGTACTATAAGCTTTGTTTTTGTCTAATCTCCTGTCAGTGTGTGCCGTTAGCCTAACCTAGTCAAAAGCTCATTGGCAGATGTTGCTGCATAACAATAGTATTGCAAATTTAGCAGCCTAATGCAATGTACATCATAATGCAATGTACATCAATTTCCGTGGATCAGTTCAGGCAGAGCTTAACTTGGTTTTCTGTGAGGCTTTGCAGCAAGTTGATGGCTACATTCTCATCTCGGAGGCTTAACTGGGGAAGCATCCACTTTCACCTTTGCATTGTTGTTAGTAACACTGAGTTCTTTGAACTGAGGGCCTCATTTTCTTCCTGATGGTTGGCTGGAGACCACCCTCAGTTTCTAGAGGTTTTCTTAACTTCCTTGCCATGTGGGTTCCCTCATATGGCTGCCTGCCTCATTAAAGCCTGAAAGAGAATCCTTGCAAGACAAAAGCTGTGATCCTATGTACTGTGATCACCAAAGTGATAGTCCATCTCTTCTGCCATATCTTATGGGCTGGAAGCAAGTCGCAGGTCCTGACCACACTCAAGGGAAGGGCATTATGCAATCATATAAATACAGGAAGACAGATCATGACAGCGGTCTTTGAGACTGCCTGTCTCATCAAAGAAGCCTGGAAACTCATTTGAAGGGGAAAGGTGGCAAAATTTCAGAACAAAACTGATTTGCATGGGCCTGATCTTTAAGGTACTGAATGATACAAAGCAGAATTGTTTCAGCCTCTATTTTCTCCCCTTGTATCTTTTTTTCTCCCATTTTTACCTTCCCTGTAGCCAATCACTAACTTGTTTTAAAAATCTAAATTATGCGTCTACTTGGGATAATATGTATATCTTGAATTTATGTAAACAGTATTGTGCTCTAGATGCCTTTAAGCCCAGACAGGTGGTGGTTCTACCTGCAGTTGATGGTTTCTAACTGCTGTGATTTATTTCCTCAAGCATCTAAATTTTATCCAACTTTCAACACCAAATAAATAATGAATATTTTAGAATAGTGCCTTTATGAAAGTATGTGAAATTCCTGGCTGTATCACAGAATGCTGTGACTAGGTTAAATGGTTCCTCCTTTCTCTCTTCTCCTTCCTGATTTTCTTAGAGTAGGGGGAAAATCTGGTTCTAGTATGGTAAACTGATAATAGGGTAGAAAGTTCTCTGTAATAGTGTATTTTCTAAGCATCCATGGAAGACTTAATAAAAATTATATAATTTCAAATAACTTGACACCCTTTCAATCTAAAATGTTCTGCCTCATAATTACTGGGTCAAAGAATAAATATCCAGATATAAACTTAGAACCTTAAACATTTGCCTTTAAAAAGTTCTTTTTGAAACATTGCAAATTCTAGTATAGTTACAAGATTAGGCAAATCTCAAACTATTCCTCTTTAGGATCACTAAAGAATGAGAAATAAGCAGAAATTAATGTATTAAAACATATAGCTGGTAAGTGTAAGAGCTGGCCCTTCTGGGGACTGGGGATAAGTGAGGACTTCTAGCCACCTTAAGTCACAGGATAGACATATTTTGGTTTGTGAATGATGGAACTCGAGCCAGGAGACCTGGCCCATTAGCTCGTCCTTTAAACTACTCTCCTCTCTAACTTTACCATCTCTAAGCTAAAATGAGACTTAGGAAAAAGAGGGCTTTTAATACCAGCACTAATTTTGACTTGGTAAGCAATGAGCCAGTGTGTCTGAGCTCACAGATGTGGAGGCCTGTGTAACTACCTTGGTCAGCACCAGGTCCCTCCCTGACTACGTACCTTTAAGCATGAGCCACAGGAATTTCTTTGTATCCTTAAGAGGATGGAGGTTACGTGTCTTAAACAGAAGATAGTCTTGTCACCCGTCACCCACAGTTCACCACCCAGGGTCCTGCTTAAAGCACTGTATTAAGCACTTCTTTTGACTTACCTCTTTTAAACTTGGCTACATTAGTTTAGAAACTTTTCCCAAAATATTGGAATATAAAATGAAGACTAGGATTGTTTGGAGCATATGCTTGATTTACTACCTGATCGTAACTACAAATATTTTTCTCCTTTTTAACATTAGCATTACTTTCAACTTGCTAGGATGATGCTAAAGTGGCAGTAATACTTTTCTAAATGCTTTTAGTGAGTCATTAAATGTTTCTAAACCTCTATAGAGGATTTCCTGAATCATGATTTTAAAATGACTGAATTTTCAAGTTAAAAACTTACAGAACTTGATACAGAAAACACTTACAAATGTTTTGAGATTTGAGAGAACCTGGCTTTTTAAATTTTCTAGGGTACAAGTACAGATCTTGCAGGATTGTTATGCAGGTATACACATGCCATGGTGGGCTGCTGCCTCCATCCCCCTGTCACCTGCATGAGATATTTCTCCTAATGTTATCTCTCCCCAAGCTGTGGGTATTGAACAATGAGAACACATGGGCACAGGGAGGGGAACATCACACACTGGGGTCTGTTGGGGGGTGGGGGCCTAGGGGAGGGATAGCAGGGGGTAGGGAGGTTGGGGAGGGATAACAGGAGAAACACCTAATGTACGTGATGGGAGATGGAGGCAGGAAACCACCGTGGGTTTTCTCTAGCACATTAATGCAGTGAGTTTGGTTCCCATTCCTCATATTGATCCTTGCATTTCTGAGACAAATCATACTTTGTCTCTTAATAAACTGCTGTATTTGACTTAATATCTTTAGGCCTACAGCTGTAAGGAGACTAAAAACTGAACAAATTAAGAGTTGATTTGGGCCGAGATTGAGGATTGCAGCACAGGAACATAGATGGAAGTTACCCTGAATATATACACTCTAGCCGCAGTGACATGTGGGTTTTCAAAGGGAAAGAGGCAGTTCCTAAGTTGTTTACCGAGAATTTAGATTAAAATAATGTAAGCTATTGATTACACATTATACCATAAATTCCAGGAACATGAAGATGAATGAGGCAGCTATTTGAGAACAAGATGCATTTATACAATTGCCCCCCGGTATTGGGGGCGGGGGACTGTGGCTGAAGTCCCATACTCATGTTTCTCTGGGACAAGTTTTACATACCCTCCGTAACTCAGACTGCTGTTAACATACAGCTTGCTTTTTTTATATCAAAATTATGCTAGCTTCATAAAATAGGTCACCTTTTAGGCGTTTTCTTTATGCAGTGTACCTCTTATCTGTCTAAACTAGGAAAACAAAGGACTTTGGGTATTCAAAGAATTAAATCTACATTTTTCTGAGGATGGAGGTGCTGGACGTTACACACGTTATAGACATGGTAAAGAGACTGAGAAATTCACAGCTGCCTGGACCCACAGCTGCCCCTGGGCTTGGAAGAGAGGCAGCCTTAGAAAACAGCAGCATGAGGCACCTGGAGAAGGGGAATGCAAGGTGGCCTTAGTCCGACAGAACTGCCTGAGTTAAGTGGTAAAAGAAGGAATACCCCAGCCTCTCTGTTTCTCTCCACCCCTACCAGGCCTCTCCCTGAGCAAAACCAGCTGAGGACAAGCTTGAACGAGGAACCAGGGAAGTGTGGCCTGCAAGTATTGAGGGTCTGCCCCTGTGGTACTGAGTAGTATAACCGAAGGGTAAAGGCGAACTGGAAATAAGCATCAGACGTTGGGATTAGCTCCAGGATTTTGCTGTGAAAATAATACTGCTGAGAATTCTTGAATCTTAGTGCAGAGGTTTGATATTCATGATCTATATCCTAGGTATTGAGGCATGTAGACCTTAGAGTTCACTAGAAACCACCACGCTGTTTCCCAGAAACAGTTGAAAGTTCTGCATTCCCACTAGCTATGTATGAAACTTCTCCTAGCTTGTCACTAGGCCAGTGCTCTGGGGATCTTCTGTCTGCATCTCCAGACGTACCCTCCTCCTTCATCTTGTTCTGTGTTCCCAGAGGTTAACCTGAGTAGACTTCGTCACCCAGGCTGCCAGGCCCTCTTGTCTCTGGTTTGATCCCTCTGATGGGGAATGGTAGCAAGAGGTTTAAGATTGTTACCAGATGGAGAATCTTGACTATAAATCATTCAGGTTCTTGATGCATTGAACAGATTGGACAAACGCACAAAGCAACAGGAGAAAGCATAGACTTACGGATGTGAAAGTACATTCCGGAGTGGGAGTGGGCTCCAGCAAGCAGCTTGAGAGCCCTGATTGTAATGCTCCTTGGTTTTTATTAAACTATAGGAATTTGGTAACCCTTCTAGGTACTCATTAGAGGCCTTCAATTGGTTATACCCTATGTGAGTGAACCTATGGGCCAGTCAGAGGCATTTCACCTCTGACATAAGGGAGAGGGAGTTGTAGAGGGAAGGGTCTTTGGCCCTCTTGTCATTTGGGTGTGGAGGGATGGGGTTTCTCTTCTGGTTCACTTCTAAGAAGTCAGCCTCAGGTTTGCCTTAGGCTCCTTGTCTCCTGACCCTCTCCTGCCTTAAGATCTGAAGGAGGAGGGTAACTGTTCTGATATCATTTGGTTGTGTCCCCAACCCGGATCTCATCTCGAATTGTAATTCCTCCTGTTCCCACATACTGTATGAAGGAACCTGGTGGGAGGTAATTGAATCATGGGGCAGGTCTTTCCTGTGCTGCTGTCATGATAGTGAATAAGTCTTATGAGGTCTGATGGTTTTAAAAACGAGATTTTCCCTTCACCAGCTCACTCTCCTTGCCTGCTACCGTCCATGTAAGATATGAATTGTTTCTTCTTGCTTTCGGCCATGATAGTGAGTCCTCTCCAGCCATGTGGAAATGTAAGTCCATTAAACCTTTTGTAAATTGTCCAGTCTTGGGTATGTCTTTATCAGCAGCATAAAAATGGAATAATACATGCTCCTTACCCCTGTCCCTTTGGCGTAGACGACAGCTTCTCCCTTGCTTACTACACTAACCAATGTGCTTTCCCTTCACACTAACACAGCTGAAGAATCTCTAAACCCTCCTCACACTCTCTCCTAATCTGAATAAACCATTTGTTTCCTGCAAGGAGCCAAACTGATAGAGCCAGACATTCTCTACCTTTAACTGTTGCCAATTTGTTGCCTCTGTAACCTTTAACTTCTGTTCCTTGATGATGGTGTTAACTGTCAGTCTAAACACTACAGAAGAGCTTTGCTTGAGAATGAGAAACAAGGATATTAAAACCTGGCATTCATGGAATGGCAAGCCACCATTGCATTTAGTGAGGGAAGGGAAGAGAAGCTTTTATTAGCAAAAAGACATACATAAGCTGCTTAGAAACAGAGGTCATTGGCTCCAGAGGTTGAGAGCCAGAGTTGTCAGTTTCAGTGGAGATGCAAGTGTTCTTCAGACATTTCATCTGGAATACCGCAGTCCTAAAGAATGTCTAGTGATAAACCTAATCAAAGATGTGTGAAGGATGCAAAAGGGTTTCTTGTGGGGTTTTCAGAAAGCACTTGGAAATAGGTTCTTAGACATGTTAAACCTGAGTCTTTCTCCCTTGTTCCTTCCCAGTTCTTTCTGGGTCTGATAAAAGTAGATTCATGCTCATATCTGAGACATTCTTCACGTTTCTCCCTTTGATCAAGATCTTTCTCCAAAAGCATTGCTGACAAGCTAGCTTTAGTCAGGTTGTAAGTGTCCCTCAGCATTGGAAAGGACCTTTGCAAGTTGGTTGGGTCCCATGCTGGAAGTGACAAACGGCTGGAAGTTAGCGATGCTCTTTTAGCCAGATTTGAGAAGCAAGGAGGCCAGAAGCTCAGGTTTACTTTGTCTGAATTTCGTTGTTTAAATTTTTACTTTGTACCATAGGCACTGGCTATTAAGGCACTGGGCCAATGTTTTGTTAGGAGTTACATTTCTGTAAGCACCTGAGATGATAGGTACATAGCTTATAAGGGGAAACACAAGGCAAAAATAACAGCAATATGACAATTGCAGGTTATGTGGCATTGAGCCATGAACCTAGACTTAAAAGGCAACCAACTGAACAGATCAAATGACCATGGGGACCTGGATGAGACTTGTAGCCAGGTAGTTTGTTCTCAATTCATGTTAGTCTATTTTCCTGGTGGAGTTTACCCAGGTACAGAAAGCAGTAATAGCAATAAGACGTCACCTTGTTCAGCTAATGGGTAATCTAGCAATTTTATCTAAAACTACCCTGGCAAGAAAAGCTAATGAATACTGCTTTTAGTAGAGTAGCAGACAAATTTGTCACTTATTAGCAGCTACACCATGCCCTGGTAAAAAAGATTTGCCAAGAGCAGCAAATACAGCCTTGTGACCTACCAGGTAACTCTCAATTATCTGCAGTGAGAGAGGATAGCAGTCAAATATCCCAACCCACATGGCCTCCTGTTATCCAAATACCTAAACCTCTGTAGGCCTATGTTGAAATAGCCTACTCAGGAATGTTAAATATATCTGATAGAGCATAGACATTGCTTCAATCTGAATTTTATATACATGATAGAATTAAACCCCAGGGATCAGTTAGGTTACTGACCTTCCTCTCAGTTTCTTGCCTATATCAAGACCCAAGGAATGTTGTAAGGGGGATGACCCATTGCACATTTCTCAGTTCCAACTAAGAGACCAGGTTTTTGAGTAGATAAGGCATTGGGACAACAGTTGAAGGTAGTTGAGAAAGTTTAACCTATAAGGGGTTTAGGGCTATAACTTGTACAGGTAGGTGGGCCTGGGACGTTAGAACAAAAAACCTGTATGAAGTTTTATTGAGCCAACAATCACTAAGGCTTCTCCCTACTGCAATAGACTGGGAAACGCAGACAAGAACCTTGTCCTTCCAGGGAAAAGGAGAAAGAATTAGAAATGAGGAAAAGACATATAGGCCTAGTTTGGACACCTTGGTGTGGGGGGAAGTCATCTCCTCAGATGCTATCTGCTTTAAATCCTAGAAACCTTTAGCTTTAATTCATTGATAAGAGTAGAGGTACTCAGGAGTCAGTTTTTAGATGACACATGCATCCAGGAGTCAATTACCCTAAGTCCAGTAGCACAGGAGTTGGTTAACAGAATCCGACACGGACCTTTTCAGCAAGGTTGGAGAGAATATTTTTAGGTGTCTCTTCTTGTAGGCAAAAATTTCCTGGTGGTTATGTTTTAGATCTTTGCCTCCCAGGAGCACTCTACAGAAAAATTGTTCTACCAGAATGTAACTCTTATTCATAGCTTTGATTATACCATTACAATATGGAAGCATTTCATCTTCTAATTTTGGACCAAAAGAACTTGGGGCCAGATGCATGGGCATCCAGTAATTATCTCAAATGGTGAGAGTTTATGTAACCCAAAGAGAATGGCCCCTAAGCTCAGCAGCACTATAGGTAGAACTTTTGACCAAGGCAAGTATAAGATTTCCACAAACTGTGTCAGTTGGATCTTAAGAGTACTGTTGGTGCAATCAGTCCAGAGGATTGATTGATAAGCACAATGAAAGTGCTGTCCAATTAGCCAGATAGCATATTAGCCAGATAGCATACTTGTTTTATAACTTGTCCTATAAAACAGGTTCCTTGGTAGCTCTGGAGCCGATTGTGGAATTGCAGGGATTCCTTTCTAGTAGAACTGTAACCACTGCTGGAGTTGGTGGCCCTTCTGCAAGGGAAGGCTTCAATCCAATGAGAGAGACATATCAAAACTAACATCCGTGTGAAGGAGGATAGCTGGACAATTATCTGCCAAACCTCAAATGCCCCATCACGGAGGTCAAAACTCTGCCTCAGGCCATGTACACTGGCTTTCCAGGATTGAATTTAGGAGAGGTGTGTGGCAGGCTAAGTAATCATTTTTGGCCACTTTATTGATGTTGCCCCACCAGTATTTCATAAAAGTAATCACCTTTTCTGTAGGTGAATGACTTAAATCATGTACGATGTCAATAACAGGAATTTCATGAAGTCTAGCAGGATGAGCTTTTCACTTGGTCCAAACCAGAGTTCTTCATCAAACCAACAGCCATTATTTTTGTTCAGTTTTATATTTTGGCATGTGCTCAATTCTGTGCCTCCTTAGTAATTCTAAGATCATCTTTTGGGAAACTTTATTACTGGGCCATGACAGCTTTGATCAGTAGGACCTTTTGTAAAGCATTCTTGTGTTATCAGCAAGGTGATTTTTCTCTAGCTTCCACAGAATGTAAGTTTCAAATAGCTGAACTCTGATAATGGCTAGAACAAATCAGAAGTAAGCACAGTTTTCCATTCTATGTGGATTCTCTCTACAAGCTGGAAGAGTTCTCAAAGTTGTTCACAACGCATAATTAAAGGCTACTTAAGTTATATTGCATCTAACATGGTTGCCTCTGACATTCCAAAATCCTGAGAAACTCGAGGCATACCTACTGTGTATACGAATACGAGGTTTTTCCCTTAGCAAGGAGAAAGACCCGAGTGAGGAAAAATAGCTCTGCCTGCTGAGCTGAAGTGGCTAAGGGCAAAGGAGTTCTTCCACAATCTCAAAGGAAGTAGTGACTGCAGAGCCTGCACAGTATCTACCGGGGTCGCTTGAAATATGAGCTATCTGTTAACCAGGACAACTCAGCCTTGTCCTGGGGGCTTTCTTGAAGATCCTCCCGAGGAGTTAAAAGCTGGTCTGTCGGAGTTAAGCAGTCAGGTGGTGGTCCCTCTAAAGGTGAGGGCAGGAGAGTCACAGGGTTAAGGTTATTACAGCGTGAAATAAAGAATAGCTTATAAAGTAGGTTTGCAGGAAGATGCTGAGAGAGATTCCATGGCATGCGGAATCCCATGACTCTTCTTAGTTGCCTCGACTAACAGGGCTACAGCAGGGACTGCTTAGGCAGAGACGGAATCATGGGCAGCAGGATCCAATTGTTGACCATGGTATCTTAGAGAACAGTGTGAGCATCCTTGCTTTTAGATTAAGACTCGCAAAATGTTTCCTTTTTCACATACAAAGAAAACTTGATTATGGCCTATAGCTGGAGGATTGATCAATTTCTCCTTTAAGAACTTGCTGTTTAGATTCTGCCCAAATAATGGGGTCAAGCTTGGTAACTTACAATATACAGGGGTTGGGCCAGAAGTGAAACATTAGGAATCCAACTATCACAGCAACCAGAAAGCACAAAACCCATGGAATTAGTGTTTGGCTTTAGGCTCAGGTAATTGCAAAATGCATTGAGTCTGTTCTGGGTCTAACGCAGGCCATTCTCTGAAGTTAAATGGCCCAAATATTTCACTTGAGTCTTTCCTAGCTGTAGTTTTTCTTTAGAAACTTTGACCTTGAACATCTGGCCACTTTAATGGATGTATACTTTTCTCCGCAAGCTACCTGTGGCAGAGAAAAAGGTCATCTACATATTGTAGTGAAGTGGAGCCTTGGGGAAAAAGCTACATCCTCCAAGTCCGCCTTTTCTATTTGAGGAATATAGAAAGGATTTTCAGTAAAACCCTGGGTAATTACTATCCAGGTGATTAGCTTTCTCAGTTAAAGAGAAGGAACGCTGGCTGGCCCAATCCACTGGAATGGTGAGGAATGCACTACAGATAGACCAGAAAACCTGCTACCAATGAATATTGACTCTAATAAGGTATGGGGATTTGTAACCACTGGATGCCTTAGCATAAATATGCCTTACTGCTCGGAGGTCCTGAACAAATCTCCACCCGTGGTGGTTTGGTCCCTTTAGTAGGTAGAACTGTGGTATTGCAAGAACTAGCATATGGAATGAGGCCTTGTTTCTATTATACTTCCATAAGAGGCTTAATACTCTATAATGCAATCCAATTTAGTGGGTATTGTGAAATATTAGACAAAGGCTTTGATCAATCTGAATTAATGCCAGTGTCAGTGCATGACTTTGCCTACCAAGAGATAGGTATTTGATTCAGCAGTGAAGGGGTGGCATTCATTAGTCCTCTTCTGAACAAGGAATGGCAAAAGAGGGAACTTGGAGTTGATGGATTTCAAGGTTGAGTCAGTGTAGTTTGCATAGTTCTAGAATTACACAATTCTAAAATCCCCCTTTTGGGGAGAAAAATGTTTCTAGGAAATAATGTCCAAGGAAGTAGACTGGGAAGAACTAAGCAAAAGGGTGGATATTTTGGAGAGAGCCAAGAAGGAAAGAAATGAGATGTGAGACAAAAGCAGACAAAGGCTTATTAAACTCTCATTGAATTCTTACTACTCAGAGGCAGGGGCCAACTGAGGCTGGGGTTTTAAGGACTGATAGTGATGTTCCAGTAACTATGGGAACAGTTAAGACCTTGTTCCTCATTTCAAAGGTAGTTTCACCCAGATGACTAAGTGAAAACTGGGAAGACCACCCCCCCACCCCAACCCACACTGTAACTCCTTGGAGCCCCTATGAGAAGTGGTCCCAGGTGGAGAAGGTAGGTGTGGGGTGGGTAGAAAGGTTCTTCTCTGGCAATCTTTGGGTGGCCTGGCTTCTCACAGTGGCACATTTTAGGAGATCTCCTAGTGTTATCTAGGAGCCTCTATCTGCTATAATAGATTACTTAAAATCACAAATTCTTAGTGTCCTTTGGCAGCATCAGGTTTGTTTGCCAAACTTAACGATCAAAAATAGGCAAAGCTTTCCATTCTGTCAGGATTCTCCTGACAAGCTGGGAGTGTTCTTAGCAGGGTGGTTCTTAAAAAGTCCTCCTCCCAGATGTGGGCATGAGCTGCCTCTCCCTTATGCTTTCCTGCTGCAGTGTTCTGTGTCTGACAAGTGACTTCGTCCTGGTACTATGACTTTCATGTGACTACCTTTATACTTACCGGTTTTCTATTATGTAAAATCTATTTACAACTTGGCTATTGGGTTATAGATGTTCATATCTAAATACTAGTCACTATTTACATGGTACAAATGCTTTCCTCCAGTTCACAATACCCTCTGCTTTCTGAAACAAACTCTTAAGTTTAATAAGGTAAAAATACTATTTAAGTGTACATTTTTTACCTAACAAAAGATTTCTTCTTCTCCCCTTAAGGAGAAAAAGCATTTTTTTCTTCACCCTCATAAGTTTGGGACAAACATGTATAACAAGACAGATTAACGAGAGAAATTTAACATGTGCAGTGTACATCACATGGAAGAAACCTCAGTTGAAAAGTGACTGAAAAGTGGCGGCTTAGAGTCCTGGCTGATGAAAATCTACAAACAATGAATTTTAGAAGTGGCAAGACAATGAGAAGCAGTGCCAGGCTGCCAAAGGTAGGAAAACTAGGAAGGAGTAAAGTGTTTACAAATCTTGCTGGCATAGTGTGAGCTGATGTCTGCAGTAAACAGACTTTCATCCTATCTTCAAGTGTGGGGACAGGGGAAAGGGTGGAAAGACCTTCTGACTGGATAAATCTACCTGCCACCTTGTCCTAAGAGCAGGACAAAGTTCCCTGTATCTTTATTGCCTTTAGCTCAAACAATTCATCAAAGGCATATTTTGGAAATTTTTTGGCTTGCTTTTACCCGAATGTAAAACAAGACAACACAGAATAAGTTGGCTCTACATCTAAATCTTCAATCTGGAGTTGATACACACGTTGTACCTCATGAGGGGCAGAATCTGTACTCAGGATTTCTCCCCATATGAATAGTGGCCTGCCCTAGACTCATTTGAGCATTCCTGTCCTCACCTTGCCTCCTACTCTTGCCCTGCTCTGCTAGGGCAACTATTTCAAACTTGATGTTCAAGTCTACCCTGGGTTCTTCATTCTGTCTTGTTAGTCTCAATTACTACGTAAGTCTTTATCTGGTGACACATGCCTCTACCTCATTGTTGAGTGCGTTAGCTGGTTTTGTCCCTGCAATTTTCCTCACATAAACTTTGGAGCCAACTTGTTAATTTCGATGAAAAATCACTTGGAGTTTGGGATCATGCTAAATCTATAAGATTTGGTGTGTGCTTGTGGTGTTGGGGGTTATAGGATCAGGGAGGTTTTAGTTTCGGTAGTTCTCAGCCTTTCCATCTCCTCTTGTTCATAGACATCTTTAGAGGAGTTTTGGCTTACAGCAAAACTGAGCAGAAAGTAGAACCCCCCCCACCCCCCGCCCCGCCGCCTTTACCTTTCTATCTTCAAACATGTCTTGTCTCTTTACTCTTACTACTTGGACTCCAGTAATGTTAAATCATGAGATACCATTGTACATACTGTTCTACACCTCATAGATCCTGTTTTTTAGTGTTTCTTCTCTTAATTCTATTTTTTTTCATTTAGGTCTGGATTTCTATTGAACTATCTTCAAGTTTACTGATTAGCTTCTCAGCTATGTCCAGTGTTGAGACACTTCAAGATATTTTTTTTCTTCTAGCTGTTTCCGCTTTTCCAACTTCGTTTTCATTTCTCTGAATTCCCTATCCTTGCATGTTGCCCACTATTTCTGTTAAATTTTTAATCATTTCAAAGTCCCTGCCTGATTCCAGCATCTGAGGGATGCCTGAGTTGATCAATTATCTATTTATGATAGGCTTTCTATTAACTTTTGTGCACCACCCATTATGAACAACATACAATGAAATACTTGCAAGTGGGCTGCCGTATGTACAGAGGTGTGGGGTGGTGAGTCAATCTAGTCAGACGCTGCATTGCCTCATAGCTTTTTGGTGCTGCTGGTACTTCCATTGCTTCCAGTTTTTCCCATGGGTCTGCTTTTTTGTGCCTATGATGCCAGAGGGTTTTTTTTCCCTTCTGCGTTCCCATGCATCTTCAACAGGTCCTCTATGCCTGTGCAGGAAGGTCTCCCCATGTTCCTGCCCTCTGTAGCAGTACACAGCTGTGCTAGTTACCAGTGCTGGGCTTATGGTTGGGGGCAGAGGGCTCCTCTCTTCTTGCCCAGCCTTGCTCTCAGGCTGCTTGTGTCTGGGCCTCTGAGGTGGCATTTCCTGAATAATTCTGCCTGCCATCCTCATGTCAGCTGCACTCCATGTGACTTTGACATTAAAGCATATCTTGCCCCTGTCCCCAGCAGTAGCAGCACACCTGTTGGCGGTGGAGGAATGAGGAAGGGGGAAGACTGGGGTTTTCCTGCCCTTCTCCCCCCAGAAGCTGAGGGTTTTACCTTCAGAGGCAATAGAGAGAACATACTTTCCTCCTTACAAGGGCAAGATGGGTTTTACTTCCCTCCCTTTCCAGAAGCAATTTGGGTCTTCTGCACACCTTGGTGGAAACTGTTTTCCAAGCATCTTCTCTTGCTGTTTCTAAGAATCCAGGAAATGGAGAAGTCTGTGCCTTGCCACCAGCAGCCAGTCCTATCCTACAAGGCACTCTGGTCTCTGCCCATTGTCTTCATGCACAGCCAATAGGGGCTGTTGGCAAAGAGCTTGAGTGTAAACTCCTCATTTTTTGAGTCCCCAATTAATCCAAACTTCAGCAGTCTACCTTTAAGAAATATAATCACTTATTCCCTGACTACTACTTAGCTACCTCTGTGGCTGCCTCTCTTCTTCTGTGTTCTGCCAAAGTAATTCCATGCTGTGTCTGTCTGCTCAGAGGGGCTTAGCACTCTTTAGAACTTAATTTGCTTGGTTGCCTTGCAGCCTCAGCTCTGAGGACTCAAAAGATAGAACAGCGTAGATTATCTGGCCCTTAAGGGAAGAATGTTCTCTTCATTTTACAGATTTTCTATATTCTAAACAGAAGCAATACCTCCCTCCAAAACATTTTCTTTGACTATGTGTTTCTTTTTGATCTATGGATCACTGTGTTATGGGACTCTCAATTCCCAGATATAGGATGGCTTTTTAATTACTGGTATTTCTAGCCTGTTTGCATTTAGTGAGCATTCACTTTGTGTAACTTGCCTCCTAAAGTTTTATTTGTATCTGACCTTTTTTGACAAAAGTTCCACATTTACTTGAACAGAACGTGGTGTGCATTTACTGGGTGTAGTTTTCTCTTTGTCCAATTTATTCATTATGGTCTTCAAATCTTCAGTATCTACCTTAGGTATATTAGTGTCCCAGTACACTTAAAAATTTTTCACCTTAGACTACACATTTTGGTTTTTATATTTTGATCAAGATACTGCATGTCTCCAAACTAAACAATTTATCACTTTGAGGAGACCATCTCTAATTTCTGGCCTTTGTATTTCATCTGACATGTTAATATAGCTATACTAGCTTTTTGTTTTTTCAACTTGTCATGTTTTGGATATCTTAAATAACTAGTTTTTCTGCAGCCTGACGGTATCTTAACTAAAGCACTTAGTCCTTTGAAGTTATTAACTGATACTTGGATTTAATACTTATTAATTCCACACGGTCTGCCATTTCTTCTGCCTGCCTTCTTTGATTACATTTTTGTCCCATTTATTCTCTTCTGCTAATGGGTTTGAATATTTCAGGAACAAGTACAGAAAACACTAATGGTATCAGTACCTTACCACTCTATCTAAATCTAACATTTAACATTTACCTCTTAAGGTTATATCAAGATTATCTCCAGCCAGTGGGAGTCTCTGCAAGTAGACCAGAT
Source organism: Cacajao melanocephalus (assembly GCA_963573385.1). Classification (NCBI taxonomy): domain Eukaryota; kingdom Metazoa; phylum Chordata; class Mammalia; order Primates; family Pitheciidae; genus Cacajao; species Cacajao melanocephalus. Next base: position 39,157 of record CAUYLG010023841.1, read on the forward strand.
TCTGGAATCAGATTATTCACTCATCAGCTATCTATGTACACAAGACCACAATGGCAGATGTCAAATGAAGTAATAACTCCCAGCATACTCTAGTGATCATTCTTGAATTTTGGTGCATATCAGAATCACCTGGGGAACTTGGCAAAAATATAAGTCAGACACTGTTGCTTCATCCAGCCTGGACCTCTGCCTTATTGGCATACCAGGTTACTGCTTGGAGTCTGAGAAGCTCTGTATTAAAGCAGCATGACTGAGACTACTCCCCTGTGAGGAATGAGGATGACAGAGATGGAAGAGGAGGTACAATTTGTAGCATTAGAGAGAGAAGCAATAGAATCAGAACCGAAATTAGTTAACTGCCAGATGAGCACTAAAGAGAATGTGGAAGCTTAGGCCTGCTACTTATAAGCTATGATATTATTTAAAGGAGTTGTCATCTCCTACAGCCAAAGTGCAGATGGTGCTGAAAGTCAACCCTAGTATGACTAGAAAAATAGAGACAGAAGGAATATCAAATTCTCGTACCTGGCAAGTCTCCTAAAGTCAGGATCTGGTGAGGAAGGAGTAGGATGATACTGACATCTGGGTAGATAGACTCTAGATCCTTGAGTCCCCCAGAATCCACTGTTGCTGTCCCCTTAAAAGTAATAGAGGCATCACCTGAGACACATGCATCATCATCTTGAGCTATACCCTCATCTCTCTGTGGCTTCCAGGACAGTTGTGGCAAGTCACAGCATGACCCAACTGGGTCAATCTTTCTGCCATAGGAGGGGAAGGGATTACTCACCAACAGATCTATGGGATCTGGCTATTCTGAAGAGAGACCTAGGAGTGAGTCTTGAGAATGCTGGAGCAGGGAAGTCGGAATATGAGGCTTAGACAATGGATAGTTTCCCATAAGGACCCTCATGGGAGTAACGAATGGTCCAGAGAGGATACATGGAACTAGTCCTAAAATTCTGCCAGTATGGGAAATCTTGGGGAGGAGGTGTCAAGGAAAGTAATGGCCTATAGCAGCAGTTCTGAAGACCTATTACGTATTCAAATTCTGGAAGATTAGAAAACTACATCCCCAAGCTTCCCACAACCTCTCATAAATAAACCAGTCTCTGGAGGTAGGGTCCAAGCATCCATGTTAGAATTCCCCAGATGAGTCTAGTGTACAGCCATGTTAGAGAGCCACTGATACATAACAAATGAGGAAGAGATGCCAGTGCCACCTTGGCATATTTTTGAGAAATCGGTCTGTAGGCCGTGGTTGATAGGGGTAGGGAGAGAGAAAGGGGCTCAAATGTAAACCTCATAGAAGAAATAAAGTTCCAGAAAAGCCAAGATAATCTCAGGAGACCCCAGGATTAACTTTTTTCCATAAAACAAAAGCACTAATGAAGTCACCAGCCTCACTAAAGCTAGTGGTGGCTTTCTTCTGTGGGCCCAGGTTGATGAGGAAGGTTCCTGTGTAACTGGGTTCCCTGGTGTCCATGGGGATGTTGGAGTTCAGAAACAGCACCAGGCAATAGCAATTAACCCGCCGTGCCTAGATAGATATCATTACTATATAAAGCCACAAAGCCAGAATGACAATTAGAAGTCCTAATTCACAGGGCTACTAGCCTATTGAAAATATTAAAAAAAAAAAAAAATTGGGGGTGGCGGTGGTGGTTAGCCCAAAAGGTATTACATGAGTTGCCTAACCAGAAGAGACTAGCTGAAGACTTGTCAGTCAGCCAGGTGGAAATCCACTATCATCTCTTGTCCAATGGTCAACCCTGAGCCAGTACGAAGTCTACTTGAGAGAGGACCCACAATACTATAACATATACATATCATAGTGATTTCCCCATGTCCTTCAAAGACTCTATGGTCATTTGAGGAACTGTACCCCTAGGGAAAAGTAAATACTCGGGTCTTTCAGATGCTGCTGGATGCAGGGTTGGATATGTTACTGATATGAAAGGCCCAGACCCCCTCATGATGTTCCTATTAGAGTGTGTGTGTGGGGGGGTCAAAGTTCTCTCCCAAGTAGGTCTTGCAGTCCATCCTGTGAGTCTCTACATCTACTTGATGGTCATTCCATTGGCTGAATGCCTGAATGGGCTGGACACACTTAGAAGTTAGCAAAGATCTCATTTATTTATGACCTAAGAGTAGAATAGGAATTCCTAAGGCAGGAAACACCAAGGAGAAACCCATGAAACTACGTTGCCCAAGACAGGAAACCAAGGTGGCTACTGTATCTGGGTAGAATGATAGAGATTGTTTCCTCAAAGTCATAAAGGGCACAGAAGATCCCCATCAGTCATATCCCCTTTAGTCATATCCCTTTCAGTGTCCCTGTATGGTACCTGCAAAAATCAGATGGACTCGTGGTAGATGATCAAGGACAATAATGGGCAACAAAGGAACACAGAAACTGTCCTATCACTGCAAAGGTCAGAGGTTGCGAGCCTGATAGACCTGAAGATGGCCTCTTGTCCACAGCTGATGCGTCAACTTTGCCTTGGATATATGGCTGCCTTGAAATGCCTGTGTACTTTAAATAGCCATTATTTGCTGTGACTGGCACGTAGAATACAAATGATATTTTCTCACCAATGGTAGGAAACAAGAGTGGCTGTCCTTGGCATCTCTTTAAGAGACCTACTTAAGGAATTTGTTTCTTGTTTTCAGTCAGTCCTGGCTCCTGACAGAGAGGGGTTCCTTCCGAGGGACTGAGTCCCACTAAACTTAATACTGGCAGGTCATTTTGGATAAAGAAAATGACTATAAATGACTGAGGTAAAGCTTTGCTATATAATGTATCTAGGCAGTGGCTTGTCTGGACATTTCACTAGAAATGTCCTGGTGTTCTCACGACTGGCCAAAAAAACAAAATCAGAGGCTATAGCAGGTCTAGTGCTTAACACTTGGGTCTCAGACTTCTTGAACTAATGTCTGCATTTCCCCTCCAGGCAAACAACCTAGACCATACGAATGAGGGCTGAGGTGACAAATCTGGAATGGATGGTGGAGGAGGTGGGGACACAATATTGGTGATCTGTTGTAGGCTGGGTTCTTCTAAAGGTGCCAATGTAGTTTGGAGAGGTTCAAGGATGCACACCTGTGAAAGGAGCGGGGAGAAAGCAGACTGGGGAGATGGAGAAGTCAACGCTGGAGCAGGTCAAAGCCTGAGCCGACCCCATAAGGGGAGCTGTAGTGTGAGTGTTGTCCATCAGGGTCCTCAGACTTGGCCAGAAGGCCCAGGCCTACATTTCTGCCCTTCACTGGGTTATAAGAGGTGGGTTGCCTCAGGAAGAACATCTAGAACAAAGGAGAGTCTAACAAATGTAGAGCCTGAAGGAGATGGTGACCTTGTAGATTTCAATCCCAGACTGGCTGGCAAGCAGAAGCAGTGACTTTGGTTCTGGGTGTGACATGATGGCTGAGCAGAGGGGAGCTATGGCTACAGGAAGTCTGAGGGCACATAGACCATGGCAGCAGCCTTGGTGACATTGTTATACTTGCCTATGGTCCACCTTCCTGCTTGCCATCCCGTGGCCACCAAGATGATCCAGCTCTTGCTATCCATTCTACTCCTTAGTTTTGATGTCTCCAAGCAGATCTTGTCTGGGATTGTTCCCTGTTGAGGATGAGTTCAGTTACCCAGAACTCAAGGAGAAGCAATGTTTGGTTCTTTCTCCAGGTTATCCGACTCAGAGAAACTGTGGTCTCCTATTGCTGTCTCATCACCTGGTAGTGATGGTCCCATTCCTACCCAAGCATGGATTCATTCCATGGCCCAGTATTACTAGTATTCTTGGGCATCATTATATGATGCCATCCTGATCAATGGGGATGGAAAGGCTGGTACGTGGCCTGGATGGCTTAACTAGATGAACAGGGAAACCAGTAACTTTGTTTTCCAGGATGAGCCTCAGGTTGCTCCTTCTCCCAAAACAAAAAGCGTAAGAGGGGGCGCCATCCTCACTGAAGTTCATAGCCCGCTGTCTGCCAGGATAGACAGGGGAGGTGGTTATGGAACTGGGCTCTCTGGTATCCGTGGGAATGAGAGAACGCAGAAATAGCAAAGGTCAGGCAACAGCACTTAACCATCAGAACATGGACTTAATTACCATGAGTCACAAAGCCAAGAGAACAGCAGAAGTCCTGATTCACAGGGCTGTGGATCACCACAATATATATATAGTGGAAAGAGATGGGTGACTGAAGGTATTTGTTTGACTTACATAACCAGAGGTGAAGAGTAGGTGAGCGGAAGACTGACACCAGCTGCCCCAGTGGAAAGTCAGACCATCCCTTGTTCAATACTCACTTTAATCAATACTGGCTAATTCTTAAAGGATGCTACAATACTACAACAAGCACATGGTACTGATTTATGATGTCCTTCCCTGAAGGTATTTATGGTCATTTATACAGGAACTAGACCATGAGGAAAGGAGAACAATAAGCTCTTTCAGGAGTTGTTGGATGCTGGGTTGGACTTAAACTGACATAAAAGGATTAAGACCTTCCTCCTAGAGTAAGGGTGTATGGATCAATTAAAGTCCTCACCCAAGGTAGTCTTAGTCCAGTGAGTCTCTGCGTCTACTCTGAACACTTCACTGGCCTCTGAATGCCTGAAATGGATGGACCTACTTAGCAAACCCCTCATTTTGCTTCCTGTTCTGAAGACTAAGGGTTATAATGGTTGCAAAGACCATAAAACTGCTCTAGGGCCAAGGTAGTAAATCAGAATTAGTATCACAACTAGGTTGAATGGTGGAGATTAATGTTCCTTAATAGTCTCAAAGGATGCAGAAATAGTGGTCCCAATCAATCATACCCCTGTTCAGTTTACCTATATGGGCCCTGCAAAAGTCAGATGGGCTGGTTGTAGTGATGATGGAATAGAACAATGGACAGTAGATTAGATTACCATGGTATACTGCAGAGCTCAGAGGCAGCTGGCTTGACAACCTCTTGTCCAAAGTTGATGCATTAGCTTTAGTGCCTTTGATATCAGCTGTCTTGAAAAATGCATGTATAACTTGAACCAATATCCATTACTTGCTGTGAACAGTAGGTACAATAAAAGGATATTCTATGATTAAGGTGCTGTAAACAGGAGGGGCTACTGTCTCTTTTAGGGACCACTTGAAATGTGCACTTCACTTTGCCACAGCTTTACGCTCTAGACTAGACTGTTACTGGAAAGAGAAGGAAACTTTCCCACCATGGGGAAGACAAAAGCTCCACACCAAACGCGGCTATGGGTGCCACAAGGCCATTTTGGACCAACAGGTAAAAGATAGATCATGAGAGCAAGGGTAGTTGCTCCATAATGCAGCCAGGCATGACTTCTGTGGGATTCAGTGGACATCCCTTGTTGATACCATGACTAGTAACAACCAGGAATGTCAGTAACCATGGCCTGATAACCACTTTGTAATCAGGGACTCAGACCCTCTAAGGATGAATGCATCAATTACCCCTCTTTGCAAGTACCCTAGACAACACAAATAAGGGTTTAGGGTGAATGATTTCTAATAGAGGTGGTAAATAAAGAATATATCAGCAGTGACTTGTTGCAGGTTTGGGGCCTCCTAAAGGAGGCCCATCTAGTTTGGGGTATGAGACGTTTATACAATCCTCAGATTGGGTAGATGGGCAAAGTCAAACGCTGGAGCTAAGCCAGAGAGCCTCAACCAACCTGAAATGGGGAAGCCATAATGTGAGTGTTGCATGCTGGTCCCAAAGGACCCAGGCTTGTTTTTCCCCTTCACTCAGTTACAAGATATGAGCAGCCTCAGGAACATCACCTGGAACAAGGAGATTGTAACAGAGCTGGTGACCTTGTACATCCCAGGCTAGGTGACAGGTGGGAATAGCTATGTATGCCAGGTCAGGTTGCCAGAGTGGGTGTATGGAGCAGGGTTGCAGAAGCTGAAGGTGCCTGGAAAGCCTAAGAGGGATGCCATTAGCAGTCTTGGCCATGTCCTTACACTTACTTGCCTGATTTCCTGTTTGCTCATGTGACCACACTCTGGGGACAACAAGATTGCCAGGTTGTTGCTGTGCTTTTTTAATAATCTGAGTGAGGTCACCTGCCTCTCCTTTGAAGTCAGTATTTTTGTCCTTTAGTTGATCCCATTCATTGGTATGGCCTGCGGTTTCTCATTGCTGTCTTCTCACCTGATAGTGGTGGTCCTATTCTTCCTGCCTCATTTGTTCACTCTGTTTGCCCAGAGTTAGAATTCCTGGGCCCATCTGCAATGGGCCTTCCTAATCAGTGGGGGTGGGAAAAGCTGGTAGGTGGCTTGGGTAGTTTGCATAAGTAGGGATTCCAGGGTACATGCTTCCTCTGCCAGGAATCCTCAGTTGAACTATAAGCATAGTGAACTCTGTGGAGAAACGTAAGACAGACTTTACTGGAATCTTCCTGGACCACAAATCAGTGATGGTTTTAGAGAATGATCAGTCTTCTGACCTCAGACGTCCTGGTGCTATGTGTCTGAACAAGTTCACAGCATAGCACTTCTGGATTCAGGTATGTTCTAGACTCACCTGCCTTGAGTGGTGGTTCTATTACTATTTTAGACCTTTCTGCAGTCTTGGGAGAAAAGCTACTACCTCGGCTAGAAGCACAGAACAAGGGAACTGCAGGGCTTGCATGGGGGTTCTCCAGTTTGCTCACGGCATTGCCCAGTGACACTCCACCCTGTGGACGTGTGGCCTTTGGAGACTCTCTAAATGCATGCCAAATGTGCGGGGGAGTTAACCTTCTCCAGGGCGGACTTTCTCAATGGGAGAGAGGAGCTAGTGGATGAACTAACTTGTTCTGACTCACTCAGAAGGATTATTGGAGATGACTTCGGCCTCTATAAAGACTTCTGGGCAGACTGAGCAATCAGCTTGCTGGGAAGCAATGGCTCACTTAAGATACCCTTTCTCTTATTTACTATTTCTCCTTAACTGCTGCCTCTTGCTTTTCTTTGCATTCATCACTATGCTCAAATGGCAGCAGACATGTTTTTGTCTCAGGAGCTATATTCTAAGACACCTGACCTGAAATCTATTACCAGTACCTGCCAAAATTTAGATTTTGAATCAAGAACCCGAAGCTTAATTTAGGAGATAAAAGAAACAACATGGGGGACTAGGAAGATGGCAGACAGGAGGCAGGACTAACTTGGCAGCTCCCACTCGGGCAGACGACAGCATGTGGAGACTTGCGTTGTGAACTTGTGCACCAAGAACTGTTGCGGGAGTGTACCAGACATGCTTGAACATACCAGACAAGTCTGAAAGAAGCAGCTTGCCACTGCAGGCTCTGAGATAGCCGAAAAACCTTGCAAAATGTGAGGGGGAACGTCCACCCCTGAGCACCCATCCTCACTGGGGAACCTGAAGCTCTAGATCATGGGAGGAGGATTTGACCTGACCTGGAGCTGAGACGAATTTAGATACCTGAACACAAAATACAGGGGTAGAGGAAGTGGCGGGAAGAGCCCTGTGGGCACACTGTCCCCTGGGAAGCCATTTGACTTTGTCTCTCATGGGTCCTTGGGGGAGGGTTGCCAGTGGAATTGGGGAAAGACCACAGAGGAAGAACTTCCAGTTGAACTTTGTAACAATTTTGACTAAAGGTGGAAATCTGGACAGAATTCAGGAGAAGTGGGGTGAGCAGGGAATATGGATACAAGCACAGAAACTGGGGCAGGCAGGGAGGCACGAAACATTGAAAGCCCTCCTTGCTTTCTCAGCTTGGAAACTCAGTTTGGGGTGAGCTCTCAGCCTGCTCACTGGCTGCCTGGAAATAAACTCAGTGCTATTGTCAGTGGGCTTGGTGGGAGTGGGACTGGCATTTCTGGCAGTAGGAGCTGGGTAAGCCTGTCATTGCTGGCTTTCCCCCACTATCCTGACAACCTGCATGAAGCAGCAGAGACAGCCATGATTTCCCTAGGAACATAACTTCTTTGATCTTAGAACCACCCCCCTCCCCTAATCCTCCACAGCAGCAGCAATAGTAAGCCCCACCCAAAGAGTCTGAGCTCAGACACACCTAACCCTGCCCCACCTGATGGCCTTTCTTTACCAGGGCTCGTAGCTGAAGACAAAGGACTTAATCTCTTGGATCTAAATGGGTAAAGAGGAAGTCAAACTGTCACTGTTCACCAATATAATTGTATACCTAGAAAACCCTAAAAATTTATATAATGCTCCTAAAACTAATAAATGAATTTAGTGAAGTTTCAGGATACAAAATTAACATACGTAAGTCAGTAGCACTGCTATACACCAGCAACCAAGCTGAGAAATCAAGATGTCAACCCCTTATACAATAGCTGCTAAAATACTTAGGAATTTGCCTAAAAAAGAAGGTGAAAGACCTCTACAAGACAAACTACAAAACACTGCTTAAGGAAGTCATAGATGACACAAATGGAAACACATCCCATGCTCGGTGATGGGTAGAGTCAATATTGTGAAAATGACCATACTGCCAAAAGCAGTCGACAGATTTACTGCAATTCCTATCAAAATACCACCATCAATCTTCACAGAACTAGAAAAATATCCCGAAATTCATATGAAACCAAAAAAGCTTGCATAGCCAAAACAAGATTAAGCAAAATGAACAAATCTGGAGCCATCAAATTAACCGATTTTGAACTTAGACTGTAAGGCTATAGTCACCAAAACAGCATGGTACTGGTATACAAATAGGCACACAGACCAACGGAACAGAATAGAGAACCCATAAAGCCAAATACTTAGAGCCAACTGATCTTAGACAAAGAAAACACAGTGGGGAAAGGTGCACCTATTCAACAAGTGGTGCTGGGAATGTTGTCAAGCCCCATGTAGAAGAATGAAGCAGGATACTCGCCTCTCACCTTATACAAAAATCAACTCAAGATGGATCAAATACTTTACATCTAAGGCCTAAAACCACAAGAATTCTAGAAGATAACATCAGAAAAACCCCTCTAGACATTGGCTTAGGCAAAGACCTCATGACCAAGGACCCAAAAGCAAATGCAACAAAAAGAAATAGGTGGGACTTAAAATCTTCTGCACAGCTAAAGAAGTGATCAGAGTAAATAAGACTACCCACCACATGGGAAAAAAATCTTAGCAATCTATATATCCAGCAAGGGACTAATATCCAGAATCTACAAGAAACTCAAATTCACAAGAAAAAACAATTCCATCAAAAAGTGGCCAAAAAAAATAAGAAAAATGCTCAACATCACTAATTATCAGGAAAATGCAAATCAAAACTACAATGTGATGCCACCTTTACTCCTGCATGAATGTCTGTAAAAAAGCTGGATGCAGTGGCTCACACCTGTAATCCAAGCATTTTGGGAGGCTGAGGTTGAGTGGATCACCTAAGATCAGGAGTGAAACCCCATCTCTACCAAAAATACAAAAATTAACTGGGCATGCTAGCAATTGCCTATAGTCCCAGTGATTTGGTAGGCTGAAGCAGGAGAATCCCTTGAACCCAGGGGGCGGAGGTTGTAGTCAGCTGAGATTGTGCCACTGTACTCCAGCCTGGGCAACAGACTGAGACTGTCTCAAAAAACAAAAATAGATACATGTTGGCATGGATGTGGTGAAAAGGGAACACTTCTACACTGCTGGTGGGAATATAAACTACTACACCCACTGTAGTAAACAGTGTGGAGATTCCTTAAAGAATTAAAAGTAGATCTGTTTGATCCAGAAATTCCACTACTGGGTATCTACCCAGAGGAAAAGTCATCATACAAAAACTTGCACATGTACGTTCGTAGCAGCACAATTCATGATTGCAAAAACATGGAACCAGCCCAAATGCCCATCAACTAGTGGATAAAGAAAATGTATATAAACACCACGGAATACTAGTTGGCCATAAAAAGGAATAAAATAAATGTATATAAACACCACGGCATACTACTCGGCTATAAAAAGGAATGAAATAATGGCGATCGCAGCAACCCAGATGGAATTGGGGACCATTATTCTAAGTGAACTAACTCAGGAATGGAAAACCAAACACTGCATGTTCCCACTCATAAGTGAGAGCTAAGCTATGAGAATGCAAAGGCATAAGAATGAAACCAAGTCCTTTTGGGGACTAAGGAAGCGGGGGCGGGGGGATATGAGGGATAAGACTACACACTGAGTTCAGTGTATACTGCTGAAGGGAATGGGTGCACCAAAATCTCAGAAATCACTAAAGAACTCAGTAGTACTCATTCACCAAAAACCTATTGAAATAATTTTAACAAGATAAACATAACAAACCATACCATGGAAACAAAATCTGTAATAGTTAGATTTTCTAACCATTTACAGAGCAGATAACAAAGTTTCAAGGATCTGAGCTAAACCATAGAGGTTGAATTTGGATCCTGATTGAAAAGTAGGAGCCCCAAAGATACTAGTAAAACTCCATTCTTAAAACCAAAACAAAACTCCATTTCTTTAAACAAAGGTGTTTGCTTATTCAAAATTAACTGAAGAAATAATTGGGTGAACAAAATCAGATGGGGCAGTACTTGGGGGTCTTATAGTATCTCCTTAGGAAGATTCAAAGTAAGGCTGCAGTGGTTGGGAGAAACACACAAAATTGATAAGAGGTGAACTGTGGAATATTGGAGAAAATGGTGATTTCAAGAGTGACTTCAAGGTCCACAGAAGTGCTCAGATGATACTTAATAAAATAAGGGGCAAGATGAGGGGAAGAAAGTTCATTCTGTTGGAGCTTGACATTCCTGTGGGTCAATTAGGTACAAGTAGCCACTGACAATTAAAGGCTGCATAGAAATGTAAAGATAGGGCATATGTATGTAAGGAGGTATATAAAGTGGTTCATGACTGAGACAACCCTATGTCTTCAGACCTTCCTTTAGGGGAAGTGAGGCTGAGGCTGGCGTGCAGGTAGTCTATTAGGAACATAGCAAGCATGAGGGAGCAGGAAGTAAGAAAAGACAGTGGTGCTTTGAGTTGGCCTCCACTGTGACAACTATCTGCCCCCATCCCATATAAACTCCAGGAAAGGTCTCAACGCTATGCAACAGGAAGAAAAGAGGAAGCATTTACTCAGAGGTTTTATTGCTCCCCCTAGATCAAGTGTTGCCAAGTGTGAGTTCTTGAGGTTTCTGGTTTATACGTGGGAGCGCAGCGTATCTATGCAGTGATGTCAGAAGGTCCAGGAGAAGATGCTGCATGGGGAAGAGATTGGATTGCTCCTGGGTGAAACTGATCCCAGTAGTAATGGCTCAAAGGAAAGGTGTGAGGTCAAAGGGTTTGAAACAGTGCTGAAATGTTTACAATAGGTTTGAGGGGGATACAGGAAATACAGTTGAGCCACAGGGGAACAAGTTGCCACAAGCCTCAAACAAGAGCTCTCAAAAAGGATTAGAAAATGATAAGCATAGCAAAAATCAAGAGGTCAATTTGTAACCAACACGTTTGAGAAGTCTCTAAAGTCTGGTCCCTAGGATGAGAAAAACAAGTTTGCAAAATACCAAGTAGTAAATGAATTGTGATCTGGGTAGACCAGTGACATTAGTATTTGTGTACTTCTGTCGCATGTATATACAATATTGCAGTATATGTTAAACATTCTCAAATGTCATAAAATACTTAACGTTTGCAAACCTTTTTCTTCACTAATTTTAGTCAGTGCTGTGAATAAAAATGTTGTAAAGTTTAACATCCTGTGAAACAGCATTTTTGAAGATCAACTAAGTTTGTTTTGATTCTTGGTGTTAAGGGTTGTCACAGCTGAGAAATATTTTGCAAAGATTGGTAGCTCCAGATGAAAAAACTACACCGTTGGCTGTTATTAAATCATGAAACTCACTGTGTAGTACCATCTTATTACACAAAACTGACTTCTGAAATTCCCATTTTGTCATTCAGCTGTTGCAAACTAATTGGAAGGTGTTGCACTTCTACGCTTTTGACCCATTAGTCCAAAACTTCCTGAAATTTTGAAAGCCATTTTTCTAACCTGTTTAAAACATCTAGATTTTAGCATGCAGCATGACTCTTTAGACACTGTTCTCCAGAACACAATTACAACATTGGAAACGTTTGAAGATCTGCTTTTATAATCTCTCCATAGCATAAATTTCTTAAAGCAGTTTTTTGCTTTATTACTGTTAGTTTGCTTTTATCTTGAAGGGAAAGATTTCTCCATGGATATCCAATTGTGTTAAGGTTAGTAAATATGGAACATGTGATGCTTGAAAAGATGAGTACTTAACTTTAGTTTTGAGATAGGCCATAATGAAATATTCTCATGCCAAAAATACTTGTTCTAATTGCAAAAAAATCACAAGGCAGCTATGGTTTAAAAGTTGTTCTTGTTTTTTTTTTTTTTAATTTAAACTAGTCCCTTCAATGACAACATCTAGTGCAATGTACACTGTTTTCAACTCCTTCCTGGCAACTTCCTGTTTGTAAATGACGCAATGGATGAATTGTACCTCCTGATATATCTATAAACTCACCCTGGTATCAATAGTGATTACTTAAATTTTTCTCAAAGGGGTCATTTAATGTTGAATATGGCTCACAGAAGTAATTTTTGGTTTATATCACTTTTGAACTAGAAACTGGCAGATACCACAATCTAAGACATGTTCAAAACATTTACACTTTCTTCCAACTGTATAGCAACCTCCCACACTATAATTTGTTCTAAATCTCAATTCTTCAGATCTTCAGTATTTGCTGTTATCTGCCAACAGTGTTACCTGTGGTTCTGTTGTTCCCAGTGTATTACAGCAATTTCTGTCATAAACCAAGTGTTTCCTCAGTGGTAAATGGATCTTGATCTTTCACTCATAAACATTTCATTGCTAAATGAGTGAAGTTTTAGAGTATTGGAGTAAGAATTATATAACTACAGGACACTAACAGAATTATAGATACATGTTCTGTGTACTTAGTATGAAGTTATCAGAACTAGCAAGACATCAGAAATGACATCAAAGCATTGTGTATATACTTATGGAAGGATTTATATGCTAATCTAATAGAAAATATTACCCTAATAGTCTTTATAATTTCAACTAGTCCCTTGGCAGATCTATTGGGAGAGCTAATGTTTTACCTCATACGGCTATTGGAGAAACATACTAGGAGTAATAGCTTTGCAATTCTCTTGCTCTCAGGTGTTTACACTAGCTTTTTCAATCTGTAGTTTCACTGTAGCAATATGTTTCTTTGAGATGGAGTCTCTCTTGCTCAGGCTGGAGCACAGTATCATGATCAGCTCACTGCAGCCTTAAATTCCTGGGCTGAAGTGATCCTCCCACCTCAGTCTCACAAGTAGCTGGAACTACAGGTGCATGCCACGACACCTGGCTTCCCTGTAACAGTCTTTCAACCACAGGCTTTGTTAGTCTGTTCTCACATTGCTGTAAAATGCCTGGAACTGGATAATTTATAAAAAGTTTAATGGACTCAGTTCTGCAAACTGTTACTGTAAAGGAAGTTCTGTAGAAGTGTAGTGACTTCTGCTTCTGGGGAAGCCTCAGGAAGCTTTCAATCATGGCAGAAGGTAAAGGTGGAGCAGGCCTTACATGGTTGGAGCTAGGAACAAGAGAGACTGACGAGGTGCTGTACACATTTATCTCATGAGAATTCATTATCACAAGGATGGAACAAGGAGGATGGTGCTAAACTGTTCATGAGAAACTTCCCCCCTGAGCCAATCACTTCCCGCTAGGTTCCACCTTCAACATTAGTGATTACAATGGGACATAAGACTTGCACAGGGACACAGATGTAAACCATATTCTGCCCCTGGCCCCTCCAAAATCTCATGTCCTTCTTACATTATAAAGTACAATCATGCCTTCTCAACAGTCCCCCAAATTCTTAACTCACTCAGCATTATCTCAGAAGTCCAAAGTCTAATCTGAGACAAGGCAAGTCCCTTCCACCTATGAGCCTGTAAAGTCAAAAATCAGTTACACTCAAGATACAATGGGGTTATAGGTATTAGGTAAATACTCCAGTTCCAAATGGGAGAAATCAACCAAAAGGCTACAGGCCCCATGCAAGTCTAAAACTCAGCAAGGCAGCTATTAAATCTTAAAGCTCCAAAATAATCTCCTTTGACTCTTTGTCCCACATCCAAGGCACACTGGTATGAGGAATGGGATCCCAAGGTATTGGGAAGCTCCACCAGCTCTGGCCTTACAGGGTTCAGTCTCTACAGCTGCTCACATGAGCTGGTGTTGAGTATTTGACTTTTGAAGGCTCAAGGTGCAAGCTTTCAGTGTGGATCTACCATTCTGGGATCTGGAGCACAGTGGCCCTCTTCACAACTCTATTAGGCAGTACACTAGTGGGGACTTTGGGTGGGAGGCTCCAACCCCACATTTCCTGTTCATAGTGCTCTAGTAGATACTCTTTGTGAGGGCTCTGTTCCTGCAGCAGACTTCTGCCTGGACATCCAGGCATTTCCATACACCCTCTGAAATCTAGATGGAGGCTTCTAAGCCTCAGCTCTTGCAGTCTGCTCACCTACAGGCTTAACAATACAAGGAAGCCACCAATGTTTAAAAGGGTTAAGGCTATATCCTGTGAATCAGCAGTACAAACTGTAGCTGGGACCCTTTGAACCATGGCTGGGGCTGGAGCAGCTGGGATGCAGGGAGCAGTGTTTTAGGACTCTGCAGGTTGGCAAGGGCCCTGAATATGGCCCAGAAGACCATTCAGTATTCCTAGGTCTCTGGGCCTATGATGGGAGGGGCTGTTGGTCTTCAGAGAGGCAGCTGACAGTGTAGCCTGCCCCGGCCTAAGCTCTGTGTCTGTCAAATCTTGAGTCTATGTGTATTTCAAAGTTTAGTAGTTGAGGGTCGTCACTAACTCACATATGGAGTCTAAGATGTAACCTCACACTCATGAGGGAGGGGAGGGGCAGTTCACTCCAAGTTCTCGGTGTTTCTGAGACCTCACTTTCCCAAGATGGGTGGGGAGTATGCTCCAAGTTCTTAACACAGCAAAACCATTCATCATTTGCTTAAACTGTTAGGCATCACTTCAAAGCTATATAACAGCTATTCCTTCTGAGGCCAGAGGCAGGGATGTATGCTGAAAAAGGGGCTGATACAGATTTGTTGTGAGATGTTTGCAATAGCTGCTGTCTACGTAACACCATTATCAAAGGGTACAAGTTTTCCCTCGATTTCAAGGTATTCACCTTGTCCCTCTAAGAACTAACAGGTTTATGGACAATCCATTTAGATAAGCCAAGAGATCCTGAAATAAGGGAATGGCAGAGGAAGGCTCTAGGCTCAATACAGGCAAACAGGTGCCCTCTTGCTGAATATAATATCACATGCAAGGCGCTTCCACCTTCCACTAAAGTTGCAAATGTTCTCTGCATACCTCAAATATACAAACTTCTGGGGCTAAATAGAAACTATCAACTCTCTCCCAACTGGATTAGTTATGTTTTTAAATGTCTCCGTGACTTAAAAATTGTGGTCTCATTTTACAATTTCATTTATATATAGCTTTAACATTGGCATTGGCATTGCTAGTGACAAGCTGAGTCACCTAAGTTTTCCAGAGCTCACGTGCTTAGTCATATAACAGATATTACTTAAATCAGACACAACTGCAGAAAACTTGAACCCAAACCACAATGACCTATTTTCATGATACAAGTATTGGTCTTTACCCCTATTCCTCCAATGGCCATGGGTTTGTTTTTTACAGTGTAACTCTATTGCTTTAAAACAATCTATAAAAGGCCTATTTATAATAGCATCTAAATTTTGACTGTGAGACATAGGGCATACTCCCAGAAACAACTATTGAGGTGGTGTTATGTGAGTGAAACTACTCGCTTCCTTTATTAATCTGGTCAAGAGACTTATAGCACAGTCTTGAACCAGCATTGATTGAGGTCTCTTCCAATTTATGCATCTTGCCAATGGCATTCTGTATTCAAAATTTATTGAGACTATACCAAAATGGAGTCTTTGTAAAGACTTTCATTTAATTTGACTTCATCTCTCTGAGGGATGTGTTTTGGGGGATAACTAATACCAAGCATATGCCGCATGTTCTTCATAACTTAGTCCAGGCAGCATGCTGCATGACACATGGCTAACTTTGAGCAATTAGTTACTACTGTAATAGGGTCAAATGACAAATCCCTCCTTTATCTCTGCCATCCCTCAAGTTCCTGGGCCTAATTTGGGCATTCAGAAGAAAACATCAGAATTATGGAAGCTGTGTTTAGAAAGAGAAGTTTGCAAGGAAAATCTATTGCAGAAGTTAAAAGGAGAAGAAATAGTCGCAAAAATAAGTTTGAGGTAGAACAGAATTTCAGGAAGAGCTTCCTCCTTTTGAAGAAAGATGAAGGGTATCAGTGGGGAGAATAGTTAAGGTATCTTACTAAGCAAAAGACTTGTTCACTCTTTGAGATCTTCCTAAGAAAGCATAGTACTTCTGATTACTTGTCATATTCTGCTCCTTTGAAAAGACTCAGGCAGAGATTGGACCCTGCAGGATTTGTGTAACAGTAAGATTTATTGACCATTGGATAGCAAGTCAATATACCAGTACACCAAAGTTGAAGCCAAGAGAGCTTAATTGTAGAGCCACTAAATGAGGTGGGTGGAAACCTCAAATCTACCTCCTTGAGAGGTTTGGGGAATAAGGTTAAGGGATCTAGAAGGATGGTGAGATGGATGGTGGGCTGAGATGTGAGGGATTGCTGATTGACCCTAGAAGTTGAAAGGTAAAGTCATGGGGCAGAAAGATGGGGAATAAAAACACTTTTATGCTGAGTCAATTCCTTGGCTGGATTTTCAGATTGATTGGCATCAGACATCCTGCTGGAATTTGAGGGTTTGAAAAGCAATGTTTGAGTCAAAAGACTTTTTTTTTAATTAATCAACTTTTAACTTTATTTTTAGAGCAATTTAATGTTCACAGCAAAATTGAGTGGAAATTACAGAAGATTCCCATATGCCGTGTCCCACCCCATAGACACAGCCCTCCCCCAATATGGACATCTTACACCCAAGTGGTACATTTGTCACCATCAATGAGCATACACTGACACATCATTATCACCCACAGCCCATCGTTTATATTACAGTCCAGCACTAACCCTTTAAACCCTTTCCCTGCCTTCCTTCTTCTGAGATACTACTACGAACTTGTCTAAGTGGTAGTCTACCTTACTGCATCCAGTCTATTAAACAGTTTTCTTGGTTGACGGGTTTTTCTATATTTTTTTGTGGAGACTTTTGACACCATGCCATGGCTCACTTCTTTCTAGAGCAGTGACCATGACCCACAGTTAGAAATCATTTTATATCACAATCCACTACATTCACAAATTCACAGATGTCTGTGGGGCAGATTTGGAATTGAGACCACCTTCAGATGGCCTTAATGGAGATGCTAAACACGTCTGATGAGAACTTTTCAAAAGTCAATATCTTTATTTGCCATTTCATCCACAGCTTTTGTCAAAAGTCTTATGCTAGTCTAAGCAGAGATCCTATCTACAGAAACAATGAAGGAAGCAAGTGGTCAGCATACTACATGACTCTCGATTGGCAACGGCAAAGAGGAAGGTCAAAATAGACCAGTGTGCCTGGTTAATGCCTAACCAATTCTGCCTAAAGCTTGGCTTTTTAGTGTTCATCCTGTGAGGGTGGTGTCAGGATCCCCTCGACCTACTTTCTGAATCCTGAGGCAGGAATCAAGGAAGGAATCGGGGTATGACTGTGAGCTTCCTGCTGATGAGGGGTACTATGATCAGGATGAGAAATGAAGCTGTTTTGCAGTGGCCTATAGGTACTCGTGCATGCCGATTCTGGGGCTCCCACCCTGCATAATGAAAACGTTAGTCTTCTCATCTATAGTTCGAGCACAACATTTAATGGAACACTGAATTATGCAGTAAATTATGAGCCTTATTAGTGAAAAGGCAAGTTCTAACTTCAGGAGCTCTTGTGAAACTAATCACAAGACCTGGGGCATTATGAGAAGTCCAGAAAATCATTCGGGTAATTCTGGGGCTTCTGTAGAGAACTGCTATAGCCAGGTGGCCTGTTGTCTAATCTTGTCCACATGGGTTTTGACTTCAGCTGAGGCATTGTATGTACACAAGTCGTATTAGCTATTGCAGACTCCACCCTATCCTGCCAAGACCATCAAGAGCAATCTTATCTAACACAACCCAAGCCAATAGATTAAATTCTTTGGGTGGCATCAGCAAGAATTCCTGAGGGACAGGTTTCTAATCACATGTTCATGGAACACTACTCTGTACCAGAGTAACAGTCTGCCCAAAGAAGTACTCGGCTCCATCTTTGTGCCCAGACCAGTTCTGGCTTATGAATCTCCAAAGCAAGTATGAAGAACCTTTTAGTTCTAACGAATTTCAGGGCTAGTCTGGCGCTTAGTCTCAGCAGATCTACCTATACAAAGAAAACTGGCCTGATAGGCAAGTTCCTCGTATATAGCAGCTGTCGATGCATTTGTAAGCCAGGGAGAGGCATACTGGAAGCACCCAGGACCTGGACAAGTTGTATAGGTCAACCCTGGAGTCTAAATGAAGGTTCTGTAGCTAGTGAGTTTATTTCCAAGCACTGCTTTGTAGTAAGGAGCTACTGAAATTGCCAAGACCCAAGGTAAGGGTTCAGAGGTATGACTGAGCAAGACGTAAGGCGATGATAGAAACGAATACAGGCTACTAATGTACCTGTCAAGCTGATAATAAACTAAACAGTGGGGAAAAGTGTAGGTATTTCCTGGGCAAAATTGATCAAGGTAGTCGTAAGAAGTAGGGGCATATAATGATAGCTTTCTTTCATACAGTATTCCTTAAGTGGGTAAGAAAACAAACATCTGGTTAGTGATATCAACAGGCTTAGAACAGTCAATAACTTCAGGGTATAGAGAAAATCAACAAAGGAGTTAGAAGCAACTGGAAACACAAAGTCTTGGGTGGCTATCTTTACTAGATAGGTCACTTGGTGGGGGTCTTAACATATTCTGACAAGCTGGGAACAGCCATGAAATTACAGGCATGACTGAAGCATTATTAGGGTTATGAATCAAAAGATGTAGAATTATATCCGGCAGTCAAATTTCCCAAAGAGGCCAAAGTCTGGGAAATTCTAGTCATGGGGTTATCTCAAGCCAGCACAAGGGTCAAGAGTGATTAAAACCAGAAGCATGTTGATCGTTTTCCAGAAAGACAATTAAGATAAAACAGATGACATGTCCAATTCTATCCAGGCTGTTAATCGAAGTTCTCATATCTTGAGTAAGATAAGGATAGCTAATGTGCTGAATGATTACTACAGCTCAGATGCCAAAATACAATCCATGAAAGTTCAAAAAGTAACAAATTTTATTCCTAATAGCCATTTAAGAATTCAAATGAAGGGAGAGGAAGCATAAATCCAGACAAATCCAGAGAAACTACCGTTCAAGCTCTGGTGGTTGTCTTTAAGGTAGTAAAGTACTTGACTCATCAAAGTAAAATAGTAATGTCCTCTGAAGAAAGTCACAACATATGGATGTCTAAACATAGGAATACATGGAACTACTTGAGCATGGCATAAAACATCTAAAATGCATAAGACTTTTGCCACCGTGATAAAAACAATTATGAAATAAACATACAACATAGGCACTTAGCAAAGGCAGAGATGGGTAACACGTGTTTTTCCAAAGTCTAAAAATACGTTATTTTTTGACTGACTTTTAAATTCAGGGGTACCTGTGCAGGATGTGCAGGTTTCTTAGGTAAATATGTGTCATGCGGTTTTGTTTTATGGATCATTTCATCACCCAGGTAATAAGCCTAGGATCCATTCTTTTGGATGTGTTCCTCCTCCTCCTTCCGACCTGCACCCTCAAGTAGACCCCAGTGCATATTGTTTGTTCTTTGTGTTTATAAATTCTCATCATTTATCTCCCACTTACAAGTGATAATATGCGGTATTTGGTTTTCTGTTCCTGCATTAGTTTGCTAGGGGTAATAGCCTGCAGCTCCATTCATGTCCCTACGAAGGACATTAATCTCATTCTTTTCTATGGATGCATAGTACTCCATGGTGTATATGTACCACACTCTTTACCCAGTCTATCACTGGGCATTTAAGTCGATTCCATGTTGTGTTAGTCTATTATCACACTGCTATAAAGACACTACCCAAGACTGGGTAATTTACAAATGACAGTTCCGATGGCTGGGGAGGCCTCAGGGTAACTAACAATTATGGCAGAAAGTGGAGGAGAAAAAGGACCTTCACATGGCAGCAGGAGAGAGTCTGAGGAGTGAAGGGGAAGAGCCCCTTATAAAACCCTCAGATCTCGTGAGAACTCACGAGAACAGTATGGGGGAAACTGCCTCCATGATCCAATTAACTCCACCTGGTCTCTCCCTTGACACATGGGAATTATGGGGATTACAACTCAAGATTTGGGTGAGGGGACACAGCCTAACCATACCACATGTCTTTGTTATTGTGAATAGTGCTGCAGTGAACGTGTGTGTGCATGTGTCTTAACAATAGAATGATTTAAATGTTTTTGGGTATATACCCAGTAATAGGATTGCTAGGTGGAACAGTAGTTCAGCTTCTAGCTCTTTGAGGAATCACCATACTGCTTTCCGCAACAGTTGAACTAATTTACACTCCCACCAACACTGTGTAAGTGTTCTCTTTTCTCTGCAACCTCGCCAGCATCCGTTGTTTTTGACTTCTTAAAGTAATGGCCATTCTGACTGTTGTGAGATGGTATCTCATTGTGGTTTTGATTTGCATTTCTCTACTTGGTGATATTAAGCCTTCTTTCATGCTTGTTTGCCACATGTGTGTCTTTAGAAAAGTGTTCATGTCCTTTGCCTGTTTAATGAGGCTGGTTTTTTCTTGTAATTTTTTTATTACACTAAGTTCTAGTGTATGTGTGCAGAATGTGCAGGTTTGCTGCACAGGTATACATGTGCCATGGTGGTTTGCTGCATCCATCACCTAGTCATCTACATTAGGTATTTCTCCTCCCCTAACCCCCCACCCCTGACAGGCCCCAGTGTATGATGTTCCCCTCCCTGTGTCCATGTGTTCTCTTTGTTCAGCTCCCACTTGAGTGAGAACATGTGGTGTTTTGTTTTTTGTTCTTGTGTCAGTTTGCTGAGAATGATGGTTTCCAGGTTCATCTATGTCCTTGCAAAGGACATGAACTCATCCATTTTTATGGCTGCATGGTATACCATGGTGTATATGTGCCACATTTTCTTTATCCAGTCTATCATTGATGGGCATTTGGGTTGGTTCCAAGTCTTTGCTATTGTGAACAGTGCTGAAATAAGTATGTGTGCATGTGTCTTTATAATATGATTTGTAATCCTTTGGGTATATACCCAGTAATGGGATTGCTGGGTCAAATACTATTTCTAGTTCTAGATCCTTGAAGAATCACCACACTGTCTTCCACAATGGTTGAACTAATTTACACTCCCATCAACAGTGTAAAAGTGTTTCTATTTCTCCACATCCTCTCCAGCATCTCATTTACTGATATTTTTAATGATCGCCATTCTAACTGGCATGAGATGGTATCTCAATGTGGTTTTGATTTGCATTTCTCTAATGACCAGTGATGTCACTAGATAAACGACATCACTGATCTTTTTTTTCATGTTGACTGCATATGTGTCGTCTTTTGAGAAGTATCTGTTCATATTCTTCACCCACTGTTTTATGGGGTTTTTTTTCTTGTAAATTTAAGTTCTTTGTAAATTCTAGATATTAGCCCTTTGTCAGATGGGTGGATTGCAAAACAATTTTTTGTATTCTGTTGGTTGCTGGTTCACTCTGATAAGTTTCTTTTGCTGTGCAGAAGCTCTTTAGTTTAATTAGATCCCATTTGTCTATTTTGGCTTTTGTTGCCATTGCTTTTGGTGTTTTAGTCATGAAGTCCTTGCCTATGCCTATGTCCTGAATGGCATCGCCTAGGTTTCCTTCTAGGGTTTTTATGGTGTTAGGTCTTATGTTTAAATCTTTAATCCATCTACAATTAATTTTTGTGTAATGTGTATGGAAGGGATCCAGTTTCAGCTTTCTGCATATGTCTAGCCAGCTTTCCTGGAACCATTTTTCTCTATTCTTGTCTGCCTGTCTTATTTCAGAAAGACCCTCTTCTCACCCTGATTCTTTCCTCCACTTGGTCTATTCTGCTATTAGTACTTGCAATTACATTATGAAATTATTGTGTTTTTTTTCAGCTGTTAAATCAGTTACATTCTTTATACTGGCTACCTTCTCTTTTAGCTACTGCAATGTTTTATTATGGTTTTTAGCTTCCTTGCATTGGGTTCCAATGTGCTCCTTTAGGTCATTGAAGTTCCTTTGTATCCACATTCTGAATCCTTCTGTCATTTCAGCCATCTGAGTCTCAGCCCAGTTTCAAAACCTTGCTGGAGAGGTGATGTGGTCATTTGGAGGAAAGAGGGAACTCTGGCTTTTTGAGTTTTAAGCATTCTTGCACTGATTCTTACCTTTGTGGGCTTGAGGAATGGTGCACCTGGCCCAGATACGCTTTTGCCACAGTCTTTGCAACCACACCCCAGGAGATTCCCATGGGTGCCTATGCTACCAGGGCCCTGGGTTTCAAGCACAAAACTGGGCAGCCATTTGGGCAGAAACTGAGCTAGCTGCAGAATTCTTTTATTTATTTATTTGTGTGTGTGTGTGTGTGTGTGTGTGTATTTGTATATATATTTGTGTATATGTATGTTTATATACACACACACACACACACACACACACCCCTGTGACACCTTGGAATGCCAGTGAGACAGTACCGTTCACTCCCCTGGAAAGAGGGGTTGAAGCCAGGGAGCTGAGTGGGTTAGCTCAGCAGATCCCACCCCCATGGAGACCAGCAAGCTAAGATCCACTGGCTTGAAATTCTCACTGCCAGCACAGCAGTCTGAAGTCAACCTAGGATGCTGGAGCTTGGTGGGGGGGAGGGGCGTCCACCATTACTGAGGCTTGAGTAGGTGGTTTTTCCCTAACAGTGTAAACAGTCTTGGAAGTTCAACTGGGCGGAGCCCTCCACAGCTCAGTAAAGCCACTGTAGCCAGACTGCCTCTCTACATTTCTCCTCTCTAAGCAGGGCATCTCCGAAAAAATGGCAGCAGCCCCAGTAGTCAGGGGCTTATAGATAAAACTCGCATCTCCCTGGGAGTTTTATCTATAAAAACTTATCTGGACAGAGCCCCTGGGGGAAGGAGCAGCTATGGGTGCAGCTTCAGCAGACTTAAACGTCCCTGCCTGTCAGCTGTCTGCAGCAGATCTCCCAGCACAGCATTTGAGCTCTAAGGGTCAGACTGCTGCCTCTAAGTGGATCCCTGATCCCTGTGTCTCCCCACTGGGAGACACCTCCCAGGAGGGGCCAACAGACACCTTGTACAGGAGAGCTCTGGCTGGCATCTGGTGGGTGCCCCTCTGGGACGAAGCTTCCAGAGGAAGGAACAGGCAGCAATCTTTGCTGTTCTGCAGCTTCCACTGGTGATACCCAGGCAAACGGTCTGGAGTGGACCTCCAGTAAACTCCAGCAGACTTGCAGCAGAGGGGCCCTAACTGTTAGTTCTAACAGTAAGGAAAAGCATCAACATCAACAAAAAGGACGTCCACTCAAACGCATCCGAAGGTCACCAACATCAAAGAACAAAGGTGGATAAATTCATGAGGATGGGGAGAAACCAGTGCAAAAGGCTGAAAATTCCAGAAACCAAAATGCTTCTTCTCTATCCTCAGTCTTTAAGGTTGTTGACCATTGGGTGGGTTTCTTTACAGTCTGGCAACTTTTCCATAGGGCTGCTGTATTTTGCTGGGGGTCTGCTCCAGTCCCTAGTCATCTTAGATTTCCCAGTACCTAAAGGTATCACCAGTGAAGGCTGTGAAACAGCAAAGATGGCAGTCTTGCCCCTTCCTCCAGGAGCTCAGGCCCGGGAGGTACAGACCTGTTGCTGGCCCACATACACCTGTAGGAGGTAGCTGGAAACCCTGGTTCAGAGGTCTCACCAGGCCAGGAGGAAGGGGATTGGGGACTCGAGCAGTTTAGTCACACTTTCATAGAGCAACTGTGCTGTTCTGGGGTACTGCTTCCACCCCTAGTTGTCTCAGATACTCCAAAGCCCACAGAGTGAAATTTCTAAATTGCCCAACAGCAAAGATGGCAGCCTGCCCCTCCCTCTGGGAGCTCCATCCCAGGGAGAATTAAAATCTCTGTCCACCAGAAACATGGGCAGGGGTGGCTGGAGGGCCCCAGTTGGGAAGTCCTGCTCACTAAGAAGGAATGGATCAGGGATCTGCTTAAAGAAGCAGTGTCTGGCGACATTTTGGTAAAGCAGCTGTGGACTCTTCAAAGCGCGCAGGCTGGAACAGCAGAGTTGCCCAAACAGCAAAGATCGTGGCCTGCCCCTCTCCCCAGGAACTCCATTCCATCCAGGTAGGTGCCACACCATTGCCAGTGGCTGGCTGGAATTCCAAACCAGCGGGTCTTATCCTGTGAGGTGCTATGGAAGTGGGGCCTGCAGACCATCGCTGCTCAGCCCCCTGGATTTCAGCTCCCTTCCTAGGGGTGTGTATGAAGGTCCAACCTCCTATCTTGCTTGAGTTGCAATTGCCTTTGCCGGGCAGCCCAGAGCTGGAATATGTAAAGTTGCTGGGTCTCCAGCATGCCTGAGTAGCTGTTCTGTCAAGATTCCACACAGCTCTGTGTATCAGACCAAGACCCTGGTGGAGTGGGTTCATAAAGGGATTGCCTGACCTGAGAATTGCAAAGATCTGTGGGAGAAGCATAGGCTCCTGGGGTCACACAATCACTCACTCAAGGGAAAGTTCTCTTGGCTCTGTCACTCCCAGGTGGGCCATCATCCTGCCCTGCTTTTCTCCATTCTCCGTGGGTTGAGCCGTTTCTATGAACAGTCCCACTGCAAGTACTTGGATGTTTCGGTTGAAGATGCCATATTTAGTTGCCCCTTTTGTTCCCCTCTGAGAGCTGCACATTGTAGCTGTTTCTAGTCAGCCATCTTGGCCCCTTCACCTAAGTTCTTACATAGGACGATGATAGTAATGAATCCAAAAACAACATAATCAAGGCATAAGAGTTTAGGCTATTGATTAGCAAAAAGCAGATGGAAAGCTTAGGCTCTGAAGTCTGGTATTACCCAATTCTTAGTGAAACTTGAGATCAATCAGAGGCTTGCTCATCCATTAAGTTTAGGGATGACTCAGCTCTGGATGTCAGTCAGATGGGGCAAGCTCTACACAGCTGTGGTAGACTCAAGCCTTAATTCCCTCAAGTTTCATGGAGGAGCAAGTCACTAGCAACACTTCATATGGTCCATTCTATTAGGGCTTCAGTTGATCATGGCATTGATTCCTCCATGTCTCCAGTAGAACCCAATCTTCAGGCTAAATATACAGGCACGTCTATCAGAAACAACCTGCTAGAAGACTTATGGCAATCAAACCTAAGGATTGCACATACCTGACAGTGTCTAGCTCTGATACAGGTATGCTTTTGGGACCTTTTGGTTTAATAGGAGAAGCACAGGAAGCTTCTCTCATGTAAAGTTTCAAAAGGGCTTTATTTGGACCCAGTTCTATGGAGCAGTCTTACTCTGAGCAGGGCAATAGGCAAAACCTTATTCCAGGTCAGGTTGATTCCTGACAAATCTTAGTCTTATTCAAGGTATGATTCATCTTTTCAGTGTTTCCTGTATACTGTGGCCTTCAAGCAGTGTGGTTTCCAAGTTGCACCAAGGTTTTGAGAAACATCCTGGGTGACCTTGGCCACAAAGGCAGCTGGACCACTGTCACTTTGAGTAGAAATGGGCAGGCCAAACTGAGGGACAGCTTTGAGCAAAGCCTTAATAACCTTTTTGTCCACAAAAGAATGCTTCAGTCCATCCTGAAAGTGTCTACAAATATAAGCAGATAGTTTTCCATGACGCTTAGTATCATAATGAAGTCAACCCGCCAATCTTCAGTTGGCCTTTCCTTCCACACCTGGGCCCCTCGCATTGAGGGTAGAGGACTGGTTTTGAAGTTGTCTCAGGTACAAATACACTTAGAACAGCCACATTCATACTGGGCTAAGATATTTCTGAATCCATTGGACAGTGACATCCCAGTTATAATACGTGATGTCATGAATGTCCAGTACTGTCATATGTGAGATGTCCAGGACTATCCCCTTTTATAAATCCATCTGTCCTAGGTTTGTCAATTGTGGTCAACCCCAGTCAAGTGCTCTTTTCAGGTCATCCAAGTGGGGTGTCTGTTTCAGGCGTTTAATTAAAGTTTTGGACCTTTTTCTTTGCAGCCTTGTCTGCCCAGTTACTGTGTTTTGACACCAAACTGTCCATTGATGCCCAGGGCAATGAACTATTGCTGCTACTTTAAGGACCAGGGCTGCCTTCAACAGAGTTAAAAATTCTTAGCGTGCTTAATTTGTTACCAGAGGTTAAAAATGGCCCCATGAGCACGAACCACAGAAAAGGCTAATCTCAAATCAGTATAGATTGTGACTCATAGGTCTTCATCTTGTTGAAGCACCCAGGTCAGGGTGATGAGTTTGATGGCTGTTGTGAAACCTTGGTTCTTCTTAGTTTGCCAGAATCTAAACAAGTCATACTGTGAAGGAGATGCAGCATAGGGCAACTTACTGCAAAGGTGAAAGAATACTTTGAAAGGTAGGTGCAGAACACATAGTATACCCTGACAAAATTCCGGGTAGGATGCTCGCAAGGATGAGACAGCCAAGACTGGTACAATGAGAGATTGCCTTTATGGGAGTCTTACATGATTATTCATAAGGGGCTGGGAAGAGCTATTACTAGTAAACATGTTCTGGGTGGTTCTTTACACACGTGCAGTAGTGGTACATACTTGTTTCATACATTATGTCTCAGCATCTGAAATACCCACCCAGGGGTGTGTTTACTATTAAAATGAGCGAAGGGCCAATCTGAAAACAGGTAAAAATCAAAATGTGCATGCTCTCCATAGGGAAAATTGCCTACTAGAGATAGCTGTGCTTGAATAAGCTTGACTACAATGTGAGTGCTGGGGCTTATTGTGTTAACTGTACAGTAGCCATGTCCCAAGAACATGGTTACCTCCTTGACTACCCATCCTGTCTCGAGTTCATCTTTCCGTCCTGACTTCCCATGAGGAAGGATTTCAGCTTCTAAGTAATGTGTTATTGCCGCATATACAGCTTTCTGCTGTCCCTAGTCCATGAAGCTTCCATCTGTGAACATCTCTCAATCTTCCAAGAGTGATTGGCCAAATATGGTTGGGTCAAATAAACCTCTTCAATAGTTCGTAAATAGTCACCTGTAGGTTCATATGCTATCTCGGGGTAAAGTAGCAGGACTTAAGGTAGAAACACCTCTTAATGTCACATTTGAGACACTCTGGAGGATACCCTATCCTTCCAGAGGTCAGCCAATAGCCTCCTTTCTGTTCCAATAAAAGTATACAGTAAGGGGTATGCCCTGTGGTGAACTGGCCCCGGGTCAACTATTCTCTCGCCAAAGTAGGTCACAGGTGACAGCAACAGCCCAAAGGTAAGGTGACCGTCCCTTGGTGATGTCCAACTACTTTTGAAAAGTAAGCAACTGCCCTCTTGGTGTTCCTCAAGTCCTACATCAGCATTCCTAAACCAATTCTTTGCTTTTCATGTGCAAAATAGGCCGAAAGGATTCCTTGCTTCCCTTCAGTCAGGGAGCGGGTTTTTCTGCCCTTGAGAGCTAAAATCCAAGATACTTAACCAAGGGTTGAGATATGAGCCTTTTTCTTGCATGCTTTTTTAACCTCATTTGGCCAGAAAATTGAAGTATGGTGTTCTGATTAGAAGCCTCTCTCGTTGTGCTAGTAACTAATGTCATGAACACATTGGAGTAGACCCCCATCTTTTAATTGCTAACTCTGGAGGTCCTTAGGGAAAACTTTCCCAAAAGTTATTAGAAATCTTAAAGTCTTGGATGACAAACGATAATACTGCTGTTTTTTCCTTAGTCGTATGGGTCTTCCCTTCTAATTCTTTGCACTCTAGACTTGGAATGCAAAACAAAGCATGTTTCATGTTTAAGACCATGAAATAGCAAGGCTCACCAGTTAAGGCTGTGAGTAATGTATAACGTTGGACACCACTGGGTAAATGTCTTGTGTAACTTTCTCAAATCCAAACAAACCTATATTCTTTGGTCCAAAGTTTCTGAACTGGGGGAATAGTTGGTGGTTAGACTTTGCCAGTCCCCGTGTAAGTTCATCCTGGAGGAAAGTGGAGAGCAAATGGTGAATAGTTCACGCTTGTTCTCTCAAAGGGTGTTTCAGATTGAGTGGTACCATCCCTGTATACACCTTTAGCTATACTGGGGTTGTGGATTTGGCCCTCCCTTGCCTCCCGTCTGCCCATGTATCAGGATTCATCTCTTACAGCAATTCTTCAAAAATAGGGACAGCCTTTTAAGCTGCTTATAACAATGAAACTAGGAAGGTACAAGCTTGACCTGTGGGGATTCTGATAGCTATCCCAGGGAAAATGTAACCTTTGCATTGGGCTTAGTCAAGAGATAATGTGTCAAAATGTATCATTCAGGCATGTATAAGCTGTTTTTAACTGGACCTGTCCCAGTTGATGATCCAGGGGTTGGGGAAATGGTCTTCAGGGTCCTCCCCCGAGGTCCCAGTCACTTTTATAGTTTGACAACAGTTTGGATATGAATGTACTTAATACCAAACAGGTTATATCAGTATCTTCTAAAAAGTCCAAAAGTTGATTTCCCATGGTCATAGTGACCCGGGGTTCCATGTGGGAAACATGGAGTATATTAGTTGGGTTAGAGGGAAACCTTGGACTGTCATTTCTAAACCTCAAAATCCTCAGACCTAGACCCTTCAGCTGTTTTGGGCATCTGTTGAACAAGAGATTGATTCCCCACCACACCCCCCACACCTATATTAGCCCTTTTGAGGTATCGGTAATTGTTTTTCCAATGAACCCTTTTGTCTGCATTAGAATCTCCTGTCTGCAGTAGACCCACTGGTTAGGACACCCAGTGGGGTATTTCTTTTTTGGGGGAGCATGGGGCCCAGGGAGCCCTACCTTAAGTCGAATTCCTGGGGAGTACCCTCATGGTGGTCTGGGGGTTCCTTGAGTCAGAAGCTGCCAGCATGGTGGCTTGCTGTTGCATCTTTTCATTGTTCTTCTGACATTGGTTTTTGCTGAACACCTTAAACAAACTTCACCAGTTGGGACAAAGACATGGCCAGTGCTCCTTTTTGCAACTTTCTCTGAATATGAAGCATTTTTGCTAATAAACATCATGTTTATTACTTTAACTTTCTGGTGCCTTAGAGTCAGTATCAGTTTATTGCTTAAGTGCTTCAAAAAGTATTCCGGGATTTCTGAGGGACTGTACCTGGGTTCTTGTCCTACTTCTTGAAACCTAAGGCGTGTCTGCTTTGGTATTCCTTTATGGGGTCTGGCTAGAGTGAAATCTTGAGCACAATAATGCTAAAGCTTAGCCCTACCTCCAGTGTCAACATTCTAGTTAGGGTTGGCTGTGGGCACTGTGACCTGGGCAGCAGGCCACACTGGGTTACTGGGGGAGTTGGCATTCTGGCTGGGGGGATCTCCCTCTTTAGTCTTTTCTAAAACCATTTTGTTTCTCAGAAGTTAAAGCTGTTGAACAAGCTTTGGACATTGACCCTGGTGGGGTTATGAGTTGCAAATACAGGGGAAAATTTTCATTGTGAATCATGCCAATAGGAGGGCATATTACTTTTCCAATTAAGTCAGAAGTAGATAATGAGGAATAGACCCAAACAAGCCCTATGGATTGTCCTGTGTCAGCATCAGTCCCGCCATGAATAGCTGTTAATGGAGGAATTACCATTCTAGAGCTAAAGTGGTGCCCTGGCCAAATCGGGTTCCCTGACAGTGGCAAAAAGGGGAGACCATTCCTGTAGTTCCAGGTTCCTGCCCTTTTGAAGGCAGGGAATCTGATTCAAGTGCTTGTGGCATAGATGCATCACCCCTATAAAGTGGGGAGGGTGAATCCAATGGCTCATTCAACTGAACTAGCAAAGTATTGTCATCCTTCTCCTGTGACTCCACTGGTACAAAATTGTTTGCTTTAACATTCCATTGTACCACGATTTTGCATTTTCTGTATTGGTTTTTGTCAAAACAACACAAAACATTGTACATACGGGATTTCAGTTTTTCTTTCTTACACAACAGGTGTAACTACAAGATGGTATTATAATTAAGGAAAACATTTTCTGGCCACTTTTCCCCATATTCTAATGAGTACTGGGACCAGGCTGCATTACAAAGTAAATCACTTTCTGTGAGTTTGTAGGTAAGAAACCCAATTTTGGAGGATATGGCCCAATGGACTGCTTGCAGGGAATCGAATTAGCATTTTCCATATCAGCCAAGACAACTACACTGCACACGCAGCAAACACTCGCTCGTCTGCTCAGTGCCTGAGTTTAACCTGGCAAGGCTCACATTTGCCCCAGCTAGTGCCTGACACTATTGATCCATACAAGGTGGGGAGGGATGACCCCCAGCCAGTAATCTAGCAAATGTTCACTCCAGTGTGATAGAGCAGATGGCCACCCTGAGTTGGGCTACCAAGCTGCTGCTTGACTACTCCAGGGCTCACTGACTGCAAGTGGTGAGACCTAACATGTTCCAAGTCGGGCCCACTGAGCTTCCACTAGCAACTCCTTCAGGCTTTTCACACAAGACACAACAAAAGGACTCACAAATTGGTTCTGTAATTTGGTTTTGAAACTAAGACCCAGATAAGCCTAAGAGTACTTCTCCCAGATTGTCCTTTATTTCTTTTTTAGTTGGAAAAAATCCCACCCCTCACCTGAACCCCCAACAGGCCTTTTCCTAGTGATAAAGGAGAATCAGCAAGACCTCTGGAGAGGCTACAGGACCTCCAAGGAGGCAAACAAGTTAGAAAAACGGGTTCTTCTAGGTCTAGACGCCATATTTCTGCCGGAAACAAGTATATGTACCACAGCTCAGCAATGCCCAGCCAGTAGGGAAGGCTTCAGAGATAGTCTATGACTTAAAGAGCCAGATGACCTCCTGAGTTTGTCTCTGAGCCACTGAAATGACAAGTGGGGGGAACTGAACCATGGGCAGATTTCCATAAGGGGCCTCCTGGCTAGATTGCCACTAAACGTCGTAACTCTTACAGATTCATTGCCTGATGCCTGGCAAGTCAATATACTGAGACATTGAGGGTTGCAGCAGTGTTTAATCACATGGCCGCCCAAATGAGACAGGAGGGAACTTCAAATCCACCTCCTTGAGAAGTTTGGAAAGAAAGGTTTTAAGGAATCTGGGCAGATGGTGGGACAGATGGCAGGCTGAGGTATAGGGGGATCTCTGACTGGTCCTGAAAATGAGAAGTCAAGTCACATGACAGGGAGATGAAGAAATACAATCCTTGTGCTGAGTCAGTTCCTCAGGTGGTCTTCATTCTGGTGTTTTGGGGTTCTGGAAACAACTTAAGCAATGTTTGAGCAAAAGTCTTATTCTATCATTAGAGAACCTATGTACAGGAACAATGGAGAAGCAAGTAGTCAGCATGCTACGTGACTCAGTTGACAACTTCACAGAAGTGGGTCATAATGTGCCAACACACTCTAACTATAATTCTACCTAACGCCTGGCTTGTGCTTGCCAACCCCATGAGGGCCATTTCATATGTTCTCTTTAGGGCTGTAATATCACCTAACAGTTCTGTGTGCTTGAGATACACTACGGTATAAAGTAGATAATTGGTCTTTGTCCCTGTTTTCTAATATACAGGTCCTGAAAGTTCTAGAATGATAATGCCAATACTGACTAGTGTCCCCTAGATAGCTTCAGGATAGGAGCTGGTCACTGAAAAGACTAAAGCATGATTTGAGAGTTGGGACTTCCAGCCCCACCCCCACAACCTTGGGTTGTCAGAAGAAAGGGCTAAAAGTTGATCACCAGTGGTCAATGATGTAGTCAATCATGCCTAAGTAATGAAACTTCCATAAAGCCCAAAAGCCAGATTCATAGGGCTTCTTGGTAGCTGAACACATGCATGAGCCTGGAAGGTGGCATACTGGAGAGGCCATGGAGGCTCTGCAACCCTTTCCCACATGCCTTGCCCAGTGCATCTCTTCCCTCTGGCTGTTTGTGTGTGTTTTGTAATAGCCTGTATAAAAAAATGAGTACAGCAGAACTGGATCCAAGATGGCCGATTAGGAACAGCTCAGGATTGCAGCTCCCAGTGAAAGCGCAGAGGGTGAGTGGACGCCGCATTTACAGACGGATTTTTATTGCCCACAGACTAGGAGATTCCCA
This sequence comes from Cacajao melanocephalus, assembly GCA_963573385.1. NCBI lineage: Eukaryota > Metazoa > Chordata > Mammalia > Primates > Pitheciidae > Cacajao > Cacajao melanocephalus. The sequence continues at coordinate 71,596 of CAUYLG010023841.1, forward strand.
GGCGGAGGAGCCCTACGGGTCGCCAGCG
>CAUYLG010023842.1:0-17386 GCA_963573385.1 Cacajao melanocephalus
AATGCTTTTGGTGTTTTGGTCATGAAGTCCTTGCCTATGCCTATGTCCTGAATGGTTTTGCCTAGATTTTCTTCTAGGGTTTTTATGGTGTTAGGTCTTGTGTTTAAGTCTTTAATCCATCTGGAGTTAATTTTAGTGTAAGGTGTTAGGAAGGGGTCCAGTTTCTGGTTTCTGCACATGGCTAGCCAGTTTTCCCAACACCATTTATTAAACAGGGAATCCTTTCCCCATTGCTTGTTTTTGTGAGGTTTGTCAAAGATCAGATGGTTGTAGATACGTTGTGTTGCCTCCGAGGCCTCTGTTCTGTTCCATTGGTCCACATCTCTGTTTTGGTACCAGTACCATGCTAATATATATATTGGGGCTTTAAAATTATAGTTTTGAAATGTTAAAGCCTGTTGAAGTTTATGTAAGAACAATTTTATCTTATTTAAAACATATTTTTAGAATATCTTTGGCTCTTTCTAAATCAATTTTCATTTCCATTTTAAATTTTTTAGTCTTTTTTGACCACAGCAAAAACATATCTAGTCATCAACTTTTTATACTGACTCACAACATGGTTTTCTTAACAAGTACATTTGAAGGTCATAGATGTTTTGCTGTCCAAATATTTCAGTTTCATTGATCTTACATTTTAACAGAAGTTTAATGTGAAATGAAGAAAATTTTATATAAACTACAGTGAATTTTACGTAGCTGAAAATATATTAAATGTAATGCCTTAATGTTTTTCATGTTTTATTATGTACATTCATGTAAAAATATCATATTTCAGATGGTATTATTAAAATATTCTCATAAAAACAGAAAATCTAGGTAGCACATGTGATTTGTAATATACAATTTTAAAAAGATATGTGAATGAATTTTGATTGGGTTACTGTCTCAGTAATAGAATGTCCATTATGTGTATAACACAACAATTAACATTCTACTGTGGTAAATTAGCACAATCCTCCTAAAATTTACCTTCACGGATTTAAAGCACTTGGTCTTTATGTTTTCTAGGTGATGGACTTATTTAAGTTTCTGATAATGCTATTCCATTTATATAGGCACTCCCTTATGTACAATGACAAAGATTTCAAGACCACTTGAAGACTGAATATTATCATGATGAATATTTATGTGACTCCATGAAAAGAACAGACATGTCTTCTATGCTTTTGCTTTTCAGTCTATGAATCACATTTGGAGGCAACCACAATACATTATGCCATGCATAGTCTTAACTACAAAAGGCAAAAAAGTCTTCTGCAAAATAGAAGCCAACCGTAAGTATTTTGTGTTTTATGGGATTGGCAATATTCACCATTCTTCTTCCTCAACTTTTATTTCTCCATGCCAACCCTCTGGAACGATACCGGAGATATAGCCCCTTTGTTTCCAAAAGGTATGACATATTTTCTAGGTTACTTGATGATAGTGTGATTAAGTTCTGTCACTCTACCAAGAGAAAGTGTTCTTCATTTTTATCTGAGAATAAAAAGAAGAATGCAAAATAGTATATTGCCATCATGTGATATGATAATTTTTATTTAACAAAACACATCGAAATGAGAAAATAAGAGCTAATTTTTATCTCTTCATGTACAATTGTGATTAACATTCTTTAAAGCAATATAAATATATTTTGAAAGGATATGCACTTATGTTAATAAGATTAGTTTCATTGTTTCTGGCATCGTTTTTGAGGTAACCAAGTCGAATCACTCAATTCAAGTATCTTTATCAATGAATAAAGTATAAAGGACAATACTTTATCTCGTAACTACTTTCCTAAATTAAGATGATTTTGCAATTGCTTATTGAGGGCACAGAATGTGCTTGAATATGTGATATTCTTCCATTCTTAAGAGAAATTAATCCTATGTTTAGATAAAATATGTACATGTTAATAATTACTAAAGTATAAAACAGTGAATACACTACTTTCTCATCTTACTTATGAGAGCCATACATAAAGTGAGGTGAATTCCTAAACATTAATTTGTCATTGCTTGTTGGAGAAATTTAAAAATAACAAATAAATGTGTATGTGTGTGATTTATATGTGTATTAATATTTGAGCTACTTTGTACTTGGCATGATTTTTTTAATTGAACTATCAGGTAAAAACATTTCAATAAATTGTAAAACAATAAGTATGAGCTATTAAATTTTAAATGTTCAACCTATTACATTTCTTGAGTACTTTCTGGATTTTTAACTGATGTCTATGAATGGTCTTCAGAGTACTTGTAAATTCTGTGAAATTTTAATTAAAAATATATGTTCATATTTATGTATTATGTCATTGTTGTGGAATAAAGCTAACTTTCATTAGCTTGTAGACAGTATCTGTGACGCAGAAAATGTCAAGGGGCTGCTCCATGATCTGTCCTAATTATTCATTGTAAACTTAAAAATAACTCTGAAACATTGATATGATTATTTATTCCCAGAGAACTAGCATGAAATAATAGACTAATTAAAATCTCTTTTTGCTGGAATAGAATTACTGAAATGTTCAGTGTAGTAAACAAATATTGTCCCATAGCAACCTGAAAACAAAGTATTTCATGAACTGAATAACCCAAAAGAAGCAAAATATAAGTTCAACATGATGAATTTCATTTAAAGTGTTGCTTTCCATGGAAAGAAACTTATCATACATGAACACGATTTCAAAATATTTCATGTAATTGCTATTTCTATTGAAAGTAGATTTCTGCACACTTTAGATAATATTGTGCCAAGTAGTTAACCATTGTCATCTAGGAGGAAGTTAAGTTTGGAATTATTGGAGATAATTTATTGTGTAGAATTTGTTCTTCACTTGTCATATTAGTAAAATAATGTCTATAAAACTATGTTTTTAAATAATGATGATATATGTTTATAGTTGACAGACATTTTATAGGGGGCAATGCTAAGTGTGAATTTCAGAGAATGAATAATTTTTAGCAAAGTATGTAGCAAATATTTTATGGAACACACCCCCCCAAAATTTGTCATTCATGTGAAGTTGAAATTAAACAATGCATGCTATACTTTTATTTCCTAAATATGACAATCCTACATATATCAAATACTACAAATTATTTCAGAGGCAACAAAAAATGACTTTATTACACTAACTTTTAATAAAGGTAGTTTAAAAAAGAAATTCTCATGAGAGTCAATATCTCATCAAAACAGAAAAATCCTTTCTGTGTCTTCAAATGAGTAACAGATTAATATTCAGAAAAAAGTATTTTAAAATTAAATTTTAAATAAAGGAATGTACCATTATATTTGATAAGGAGGAAATTTAAATACTACATTTAATACACTCTGTATGTTTTATATTATCAAAATGATGTCCTCTGAAAATGAAATCGATTCCAGAATTAGAGTGAATATATAGAGAAATGCTTGTAGTATGCAGAATGTATTAAACAATGACTAAAGCATTGCGGCCCAAAAGGTTATTGATATGATTTGTTTCTGTGTTCCCACCCAATTGTCATGTTGAATTGTAATTCCCAGTGTTGGAGGTGGAAACTGGTGGGATGTGATTGGATCATGGGAATGGTTTCTAATGGTTTAACACCATCTTTCCAGTACAGTAATGTCTTGTGATAGAGTTCTTATGAAAGTTGGTTGTTTAAAAAGTGTGTGGCACCTTCTGATGCACTTTCTCTCTGTTTTGCCAGCTATGTTAAGATCATGCCTACTTTCCGTTTACCTTTTCACCATGATTGTAAGTTTCCTGAGGCCTTCCCAAAATTAAGCCTGCATAGCCCACAGAACAGTGAGCTAATTAAAACTCCTTTATTTATAAATTACTCTGTCTCATCTATACCTTTATAGCAGTATAGGAATGTACTAATATGGTAATTAAATATCAGTTTAACCTAAAACTATCCTGCAAGCATATGAGAGTAGTCATAGAACTGACCTAATGTATGTATGTAGAGAAAGAAGAGAAAATACACTGGAGGAAGAAAATGTTGAAGGATAGTAGAAAATTCAAAATGTGAGAAGGAGAAGGGATAAAGGAAAACGATCATGAAAGGGTAAGGTAAAATTAGAAGTAGATTTGAACGGAAGGAAAGAGTTAAATAAGCAATTGGATTGAGATTGTTGTATCTGGAATAGAAAAATAAATGTAATTTATAGAGTTTTTCAATTTGAAGACGCAGTTCAGAAAGGCAGGGTAAAAGTTAAGAGAGGGTAGGAGGAAATATTCAGGTAGTTCCCAGGTAGGTTGTATAAGTTAGCAACAAAACATACAATTGCAAGTCATACAGTCAATGATATAGTTGTTAGGAGGTGGATTCCGAGTGAGTGATATGATGAGCTCAATATATCATATGCAGTGTCAATTGTTGATAATAGTTTAGTATGTCTATGTGGTTATTATGACTAATGAGTGCTAGCTCTGTGGGTACACCAAATAATATCGTGTATTGTAAAATGCAGTGTTAGGAAACTTTTCAAAATGGCATTAGCTTACTCTCTTGCACATTGTGTAAAAGAAGGGATGTTGAAGTTTCACATCATTACATAGCACATGGAAAGGAAACATGGTCAATACATATTCTTTGAATTCGTATGTTAGAAAACCAACTCAGAACTATTCACAAATATTGCAGTGAAGCAAGTCAATTTCTATGATAGTTAAAGAACTTGAGAAAGGAGGATAGAGAGAGATTTGTTAAAGGATTTAAAATTATAGCTAAACAAAAGAGATAAATTCTGTTGTTCTATAGCATTGTAGGATGACTAAAGTTAGTAATAATATATAGTTTCAAATAGGTAAAAGAAGGATATGAAATGTTGTGAACACAAAGAAGGGATAAAATACTTAAGACAGTGTACATGGTAAGCATAGTAATCTAATTACTATATATTATGTGTATGAAAACATCACCATGTAACCCCTAAATATGTAAAATTGGTACATGTCAATTAAAAATGAATCATATGCCAAAAATACTATTGTTGTTCTATTTAATAATGTTCATTTAATAATCTAATATATTAAAGGTTATTATATAATGATCTAAAATACTAAAAATTAATCTGCTTTAGTTAGTGAGAATAATTAGGTGTTTTAAAAAAAGAATAAACCTCTGTTATATAAATTTGAAGATTTAGTGCCAATATTCATTAATAAAAATACAGATATATAAACTAAATAGATCTTCAATACAGCTAGAGCATTTCTGAAAATTAAATTCAAATGCTAAAATATGGTAAACTTATTTAAATTTTATGTGAAGTACAACTTTTTTAATAAAAATGATGTTTGTTATAGTTTTCAACGAATGAAGAGGCGTATAGAAACCCATACTGGGGTAATTATGAAGAAAATACAAATCATTTAGAATTAATATGTTCTTGAAGAGCTCTTAATATTCTGAAAACTGAGAATAAATGTCCTTTTGTTCAGATTCCTATAGCTTACCAGTTGTAACACATACTTATTTAAATTAAATGTTTTTAGAGATATTTTTATCTTTTTGTAAGTCGTTATCTCTATTAGAAGTGCTGCAATTCTAATTTAATTAATTTATACTCAGACCTGACATATAAACAAATTATGATACAAGAAAATATAACTCTATGCCCTCTAAACAGGGAAAAATTTAAGAAATCTGAAAATATCAAATTTTGGAGAGTGTGTGTGAATCAAATTAGTTGTTTAGAGTTAAAATGTGTCTAACTGTTTTCAAAACAATTGAGCACTTCCTTGTATAAATGTACTTTGGACACACAATTAAAAAAAATCTTCATTCCAGTGCATGTAAAGACACAAATATAAGAATGTTTTAGCAATGCAGTTTGTAAATGGAGAATACTGGAAGCAAACCTAATACAATGACAGAAAATAAGCTTAATAATTGTGATGTTTTCATAAAATGGAGCGCTTCACATGTTAATGAACTGTAGTCTCATTAATGCTGTGGTATGCTACCACAACCCCATTTTATACTAAGACAATCATTGTTTTGGGTACCAGGAGTATTTTCTGCTGATAGTAGGTAATTGCTCTTGGGAAATTAACCTTGATCAAAGATAGCTGCTTTATATATGGGCAGCCGACATCTGAGAGTTTACAAAAGTCTGGCCACCTTACTTCTATTTGATACTTTTCTGACTGACACCCCAGCTTCTGAGCTTCTCATAATTTATCCAAGGCCTCTCTTTCAACTGCATTGTAGTTCATTATTTCCTTCTCCCAAGTCTCCTTTACTTACCCCTTACAGATGTGGTTCCTCAGAGGAATTGCCGATGAATCACCTTCATACAAATTTGTCTCAGAGTCTGTTTTCTAGGAGTCTAAACTAAGGCAGATGGTGTCAAGAACAGTGTTACAAATAGATTCTAAATGTATATTTTGTAGCTGTGTCACCAGTTGGCTACTGGCAATGAAGACCTCATCAATGGCAGTAGATGGCCTACTTATAGCATCAGGTATTAGGTATTATGTAGTGTTTTAATTGCCAAATTTTACTGGTTGTCAACAGAAAAGTGATATAATTGAAATGCAATATCTCAATATTGGAAAGGTTTAGGGAAAATAGTAAGTATAAGGACTAGGAAATCAGATAGCTATTCAGATTGTGAGGGCTTTGAGAAAATCAGTTTATTGGAGAAAGCACTTTATTGGCCTGGCCCTAGGGCTAACTTACCTTTCTTTCGTCTCTAGTGGATACAATTTGAAGGAAACTGGACATTCTCTAAAATATCACATTGACTCATTGTGCCAATATAATGATGTAGATTATCATGTTAATTAATGAATTACCTGTACTTTTGTAGGACACTTATAGTGAAGAGGATGGTAATCCTTAAAAAGATGTAGGGGATTGCCACAATCGCAAAATTTAACAAGGTTGGGAGAAAAATTCCAGTAATGTGAGGGATTCAAGGCTATCTTGGAAAAAACACCTTTTTAATTTAAGTTCTTTGAACCACTCCTTCAGAATGCCAATGGATGTCTTCTTCTGGGGTAGTTTTAGAAGATAATGGTTATTACAACAAAATGTAGTCCCTAACACTGCAAGTATTTTGAAGCTACAACTGCTAGTCATTGTTTTCTCCTATTTTATACATCCTACATGTCATTCACCATCAGCGACCAACTGATCATCTGTCCTCAGTGTCTTAGTTAAGGGTGTCAAGTCCTTAACCCTGAGGAATCTGAGCCCCTAGTCCTTCTGGCTACTTCAATTGTAATTTACAGTAAAACTTGGGTAAACGAATAAGTAGCACCAGTGTAAATCATCTAGCCATTAGGTTTTTTTTTTTTTTGCCTACCCATATTGTGAATGAAGTCCTACTTCTTCTTGATGATCAGGGTAGCTAACTCTTCCAAGATGGTGATGTGAAAGGTACACACCAGCATGAACGCATACCTCGCTGGCCACATCTGTCACAATTTTAGTATCATAGTAAAGAATGATACTAACAGATTTTAGTTGAAAGAATTCATGAATCAATATAGAAATCAAAATAGAGAAAGAAAAAAATATTTTAAATGATTAAAAATATTAATGATAGAGTAACTGTCGTGTGGAGTATATGGGAATCCTTTGGAATAATCTTGCAATTTGTCTGTGCATTTTAAATAATTTAGAAATATGACATTGAAAGGCTTACCTTTAAAAAGTAAGACATGGAAGTTTTAAAACATATGATTCAAAACAACAAACTGAAATAAGTAAGTTAGGTTTGATTTGTTTAGGCAAACATATTTGCCAGGTTCTTGGTGTCTTTTCAGTGAACCTGAAATTAGAAACAGACATTTTGGTTGCCTATTGATAAGTAGAATCATGTTGATCTGTGGTTTAGATTTACTAATATTTTTATTTTGGGGTTCTGGTTTCTAATTCATTTATAACTTTGTAAACTCATTGTGATTCATGACTTCTGATTCATATTGTCTAATTTATGAGACTGCATTGAATTTGGAATGCCTGTTGTGATGCCAAATTTATTTTAGTGGTTTCTTACTGAATATTTGGGAGTATTGAATTACCTTAAGTAAAAATAAATAAATAGAAACAACTGTCACGGCATACAAATGTCTTGGATGAAAATTGTCTAAAGAATTTAGAATTTTGTAGAGAATCTGTTTAATCAAAACTACCTGTTTCATACAATAATATACTTTAAAATCATATATAGAGTACCAGAAGATTTATCAGTGTTAGACTCTGAAGTGGTTCTGATTATGTCAAATTAGCTATGTATCAATTAAAGAAGGAAACTTAAATGTTGTAAATTGTTATGTTAGTAAGATATTTTGTTTGTAAGATACTGCTATGTTAGATGCATGTGACAAGTTATTAAAATAATATTGTAATCTTCATACACAGAAAACTGGAAAACATTCCATGTGTATTCATCCAAGTCACAGATTTTTTGTAGAGATAATACTGTGCAAACATATATAGAAAACTTTTCCACAGGTGCTGCTATTTCTTTTGAAAGACCTTAATAATCTTCTCCTTCCCTTTCTTCTTTTTAACCATAATGTCCTTTTTGCAATGTAAGTGGGCATTGGCAAAAGTCATAGAATTAGTATAATTGCCAGATTTATTGTTTATACTAGGTAGAATGGAAAACATTAGCTTTGACAATGGCTATAACTTCTCCTGATCTGTCTTTTAACCTCCAGGAGAAAGAATGATTTCTTTGTTTACAAGGTTTACCTTTGGTATGTCTTTTCTAAAACAATGTGAATGTAGGATAGAACAATTATTCCATCAACTATAATTCAATCAGTTATATAGAACAATTATTGTATCAACATATTCAGTCATATTCATCAAATGATGCTTATTGATTTAATTATATGATAATTTATATCAGCTAACTGTTAGTTTATCATATTATAGACATCAAAGCAAAAAAGAGCAGAAAATCTAACATGGAGTCTCACTTTGTGGCTCTGGGGTGGGGTCAACAGTAAGTTAAAAAAAGTCTGTGAAGAAGATCATTTGAAAAGTAATGAAAAGAATGTTTTGTAGGAAGCCAGATTTTCCTTTATAGGTTTTTATAGTAAAGCTAAGGGAAAGTAGCAACAAATTCTCTTAGTTTTAGGAAAAAGAGAATAAAGTTTGTAATTTTAGTTGTCAATGTAATAAATTAATGAGAATAAAATGCCAGCAGGTGGGGTCAAGGGAAGAGTTGGGGGAGAGAGGAAATGGCAATAGGAGTCAAAACCACTTTCCTTTAAGAAATAGTTACATACATTGAGTAGTATTTTTCATAGGATTTTGTCAGCTAATTAGTACATATAATTCATCCACAAGTGTTAATTACTTGGTCATGGTATTCTGAACTAAATTATTCTCCCTCCATGACCCAGTGGTATGAAAAACATAAATATATTGCTCACATCACCCTCCTAAACGTGGAAGATAAGAAAACTATATATTAAAGGAAGTTTTAGGAAAAATAAAACTTTTCAAGTAAGTTTCTATTAGGGAAAGCAACCATTGAGAATGTAATCTATAATATCTATGTCCCTGAAAAGATGATTATAATGTAATTAAAAAGATGTGTTTCTCATCATAGCATTTTGAGCAGCCTTGATTTACAAAGGAGTTAACTAGTAAATCCTAACAATAGTAGGAAGTGCCTCCTGATGAGAGACTCCTCCAGTGTTAATGTAATTTTTACAAAATGTTTCCTGTATCATACTTTTGTTTATGGTAGATAGATCAATACCATTCTTTGCACCAAGCAAAACAAATAGAATACCCTTTTTTTTTTGTTTTTTAGTTTCTGAGAAGAAAATGTTTTATTAATTTGCTTTGATTGTTTAATACATGTTATTTTATGTGAAAAAGTCTATTTACTCATAAAATACTTTAGATTCTGTTTATGTGTTAGTTTAACCTTAAGTTTCATGTTGTAATGATATAGTTATTTCTACTTTCTCTCTTGATCAAAATCTAATTTTAGGTTTCCCTTATTTAGTCTCCTTTGAGATTCTAACACTGAATGGAAACGTGACATTGTTTCATTTTCATTTAAATGGCAAAGTTTAGTAGCAATAACACACTAGCTCATTTTTAAAATAAAATAAAATAAAAACAAAATCGATTGTGAAAACATAGCACCGGTTTCTTTAGGCAAGTATCATTTAAATTATTCAAAGTGAAAATTTTACACTTAATCTTGAAGATTCATTTTGAACTAAACAGAGATGGTGATATAATCTGCAAAACATTGACTTTAAAATATGCAAAAGGAATTTATGTTATTTTTGGCCAAGAATGTAGCATTTATAATAAAAGCTTAATGCATCAGCTAAAGCCTTATTATAGGAGTAAATTTATCCTCATAAAATTGGGACAATCACTGTGACAGAGTTAGCATCCTCTAGACCCTGAGTTTCCTTGTTTCTGATGACAGTGACAGGTTTGAGTCATGATGGTCAGAAGTTTATAGAATGTCCTAAATTGGGTTTGTCTGATGTTTTCCTTATAAATTGACTTGGATTATGGGCTATTTGGTGAGTGAGCATAGAGTTCAAATGCTATTTTTATGTGATAGGATTTTGTATTTTGTTTATCAAAACGAATAAGATATCACCCCACCTGATAATCTCAATGTTACACAGATTATATTGTAGTCATAGCAAATTTTTTGTATGTTGATTTATTTATTTAATATCTGACTCCCCATAAAATAGAAGGTAAGTTCCATGAAAGCAAGTATTTGACTTTCTTGGCCTGGAGTATTGAAGAGTGACAGGCACATAATAGAAGTGTCATTAGTATTTGTTCAGTGAGTGAAGAAAAGAGAAGAGAATGTATTGAAGAGGGTCAGACATATAAGTGTGATTAATATTTGTTGAGTGAATAAAAGAGTGAGAATGTATACATTCTCTGGCTATTTTATGCACTCATTCAATGTATTTGAATCCCATCTTAACTCTACTTGAATGTTTTAGTCAGTATACACTATAGTGTACCAAGGTGATGATACTGTATGAAGTAAGGGTTCTCTAGCGGGACAGAAGTAATAGGATAGTTGTATATATGAAGGGGAGTTTATTAAGTGAAGTGAGTGAGACAATCAAAAAGTGAAGTCCCAGAATAGATCATCCACCTTCTGGGGATCCAAGACGCCAGTCCGAGTCCTAAAACCTCAAAAGAAGGAAAGCTGATAGTGGAGGCTTCAGTCTATGGCCGAAGGCCTGAGACCCCCTGGGAAATCACTGATGTAAGTGTAAGAGTCCAAGAGCTGAAGAACTTGGAGTCTGATGTTTTAGGTGAAGAAAGCATCCAGTAAAGGAGGAAGATGGAAGCCAGAAGTCTTAGCCAGTGTATCTTCTGCCTGCTTTTATTCTAGTTATGTTGGCAGACGATTAGATGGTGCCCACCTAGATTGAGGGTCAGTCTGCATCTCCCAGTTTACTGACTCAAATGTTAATCTCCTTTGGTGATTCTCTCACTGACACACCCAGGAAAAATATTGTGCATCCTTCGATTCAATTAATTGACACTAAAGGTTAAACATCACAAGTCCAACCTTTGTCAACTTGAACCCATAGACATACATAATTTTCAAATATAATAGTAAGGTTATAATTATGCCAGGCATAATACAGATATTTTTCTGACAGCCAGAAACACACCAATCCCCAATCCCAATGCTATTACATAAAGATAAAAGGAGTTAAATGCCAGTGGGAAGTCCACAAAACTTTTGTCCTAACATAAAAAAAAGTAAAACAGTAAAATGGAGATATTTTCTTAATATAAGTGTATACATGCATAAAAATGTTGTTTATAAAATAAGAGAAAATACTCGTGAAGATTATATTCCTTGTTTCTGCAAATAGTCATGTTGTTATAGCTTGTATTGATGACTACCTTCTTCTAGTACCCATCATATATTCCCATTGCCTTCAGCAAGCACCTCCGTCTCAGCAGGTCATGGTGTTTTACCTGGTGGAATGGTCCAATGCTTCATTTCTGAATTGCACATCTGGTCATTTCTTCTACCAAGCAAAGTACAGAACCAGGTATACTGCTCAAATTTCTGACCACTGGGAAGATTTCCCTTTACTACTGTCCATCAGGGATGTTTTAGAAAGGGGCTGTAGTGCTTCAGGTGTCCACTTTCTGGTGGTGTTCACGTATCATGCAGAACCACCGGTAAACTACATTTCTGTATACTCTTCCTCTATCAACTGTTCATAGAAAACTCTGCATAAGGCCTACACTACAGGCTTGGAGAGGAATGGTAGGGTGGCAGGAGTGGACACCATGGGCTTTTGAGTCTCTTCCTCATGTAACTGACTTGTGCCCTCAGGACCTGCTGAAGTCCAGTCACCTAAGTATGACTTCCATTTGATGATAGAATGCTGCTGTGCATGTCTTTGTGGCTAGATGCGTTAGAAAGTACCTAGTTTATGATAGGCAATTTCAGTTGCATGGTTACTTGATGACTCATAGTCAAACATTCAGTTTCTACCAAAGTCCAGTACCAGGCTAAGAGCTATGTCTTAAAAGGAGTGTAGTTATTTGCATAAGATGGCAGGGCCTTACTTCAAAATCCTATTGGTCTCTGCTGTGATTCACCTATGAGGGCCTGCCAAAGGTTCCAAATGACATCCCTGTCTGTGACTGTCACCTCAAAAACCATTAGCTCTGATGGGTCATATGGACCACTTGACAGAGCAGAATGCAGAGTAGTCTGGGCCTGATGCAGAGTGTTCTCCTGTTCTGGACCCCATTCAAAACTGGTAGCCTATCAGGTCACTCAATAAATTGGCCAGAGCCAAACAGCCAAATATGTAATGTGTTGCATCCAAAATTCAAAGAGATCAACTAGGTGTTGTGTTTCTTTCTTGGTTGTAAGAGGGACCAAATGCAGCAATGTATCCTTCACTGTAGAAGGAAAAAAAAAAAAAAGAGTATGACCTAATGCCCATATGGAGGAGAGGAGAAACTTAAAAAACAAAAACAAAACAAACAAACAAAAAAAGGCCCCACACCCCTTGATGCCTAGAAATATTACTGAGTTTAAGCTTTCCTGAATTTTATTTGGATTTATGTCCCCTCCTCCTGCACATAAATGTTCCATCGATAAATCCAATGTGTTTGCTACTTGTTGCTCACTGGATATAATCAGCATAATGTCATCAATGTAATGAGCTAGTATGATGTCTTTTGGAAATGAAAAGCCGTCAGGATCTCTCCAAACGAGATTATAACACCAAGCTGGACAAAGCTTGATATACCTTTCTGATATAGGACAGTAATAGTGTCTTATATCAGACAGTAAAAGAGTATTGCTTGTCTTTTCCAGCAGCAGGCAAATTGCTTATTGCCTTATGGTCAGGAATGCAGAAAAAGGTATTTGTCATATCAATGGCTTAATACCAGGAACTACGAGATACGTTATTTTTTTGAAGCAATAAAACCACATCTGGTACAGAAGATGCAACTGTAATCAACAGTTGGTTAAGCTTATGTTAATCCACTGTCATTCTCCAAGATGCATCTATCTTTTGCGCATTCCAGATAGGTGAGTGGAGCTGGCATCTGTTGTGAATCACCACCCCTGCATCTTTCAAGTTCTTGACAGTGACATTAATCTATGCAGTTCCTCCAGGGGTGTGATATTGTTTTTTATTTACTATTTTTCTAAGTAGAGGCAGTGCTAATGGCTTCCATTTGGCCTTTCCCACCATAATAGCTCTCACTTTAACAGTAAACAACTGGTGAGGATGTGCATGCATATTTTGTTGTAGGTTAGCCACTTCTGTGATAAGAGCTTGTGTCTGATTTTCCATAATTTTAGCTCTTTCTTTGTAGGAGATAACCTCTTTCTCCCACTCAGAGGAATCTTGGAAGATTTGAGGCTCAGTATATGCATCTGGAGCCAGGAAATAGGATCCCCTAGTTTATGATTTTGTTTCATCACTTTGTCCAGTGAACTTAGGAGCAACCTACCAACTTCAGTTTATTTGTCAGTTGTCCATATATGGTCAAATGTTTTATGAATAGAGTCATTAAACTCCTTGCTTCTAATGAGGGGTGAACCAGGAACATGATATGAACTTATTTTGCATAGCTGTCTAAATAGTTGTAGCCAAGGAATATTAGTTTTCTCCATATTATTAGAAATAGATTCCTTAGAATTTTAAGGTCTAATCACATTAGTCTGTTATCATACTGCTAATAAAGACATACCTGACACTGAGTAATTTATGAAGGAAAGAGGTTTAATTGACTAATAGTTCCACATGGCTGGGAAGATCTCAGAAACATGGTGGAACTTGAATTAGGAGCAAAGTCATGTCTTACATGTCAGTAGGCAACAGAGAATGAGAGTCAAGTGAAAGGGGAAACCTATGGTAATACCATTAGATCTCATGAGTCTTATTTACCACCATGAGAACAGTATGAGGAAAACTACCCCCATGCTTCAATTTTCTCCCACTGGGTCTCTCCCATAACATGTAGGAATGCTGGGAGCTATAACTAAAGGTAAGGTTTTAATGGTGACACAGTCAAATCATACCAGCAGCCAACTCCATAAACTCCGAAACCAACTGAATACATCCATCCTTAAGATTCTATAACTCTAGAACAACTCCTGGTACCAAAATCTGTATTAGTCAAGGTTACCTAGAGGGCAACAACTAATAGGATAGATATATATATGAAGGGTAGTTGACCCACATGATTACAAGGTGAAGTCACATTAGGCTATCTACAACCTGAGGGGCTAGGATGCTAGTCTGAGTCTCAAAACATCAAATGTAGGGAAGCCAATGATGCTGCCTTCAGTTTGTGACTGAAGGCCTGAGTGCCCCTCCCAAATCATTGGCGTAAGTTTAAGAGTCCAAAAGCTGAAGAAGTTGGAGTTTGTTGTTTCATGGCAAGAAGCATCCAGTTCATGAGAATGATGGAGGCCAAAATACTTTGCCAGTGTAACCTTTATAGGTTCTTCTATCTGCTTTTATTCTAGCCATCCTGTAAGCTAATTAGATCGTCCCCACCCAGATTGAGGGTGGGTATATATCTCCCAGTTCACTGATTCAAATGTTAATCTTCTTTGGCGATTCCCTCGCAGACACACCCAGGAACAGTAGTGTGCATCCTTCAATTCAATGAAGTTGATACTTAATATTAACCATCAAATCACAAAGATCAGCTTTAGCTGACAGTCAGTCATAAATTTCTGGGATATATCAGTTCAGAGGTATATTAAATCAATTTTCAATCAGAACATGGAGAAGTTTTTTTTTTTTTCTTCTGGGATATATGTACACAATATGCAGGTATGTTACACGGGTATACACATGCCATCGTGGTTTGTTGCACTTATCAACCCATCATCTACAGTAGGAATTCCTTCTATTGCAATTTCTTACCTGGCCCCCCACCCCCTGATAGGCCTTGGTTTGTGAGGTTCCTCTCCCTGTGTCTGTGTGTTCCCATTGCTCAACTCCTACCCATGAGTGAGAATGTGTAGTGTTTGGCTTTCTGTTCTTGTGTTAGTTTGCTGAGAATGGTGGTTTCCGGCTTCATACATGTTCCCACAAAGGATATAAACTCATCCTTTTTATGGCTGCACACTATTCCATGGTCTATATGTGCCACATTTTCTCCATATAGTCCATCATTTATGGGCATTTCTGTTGGTCTTCCATATTGTGAATAGTGCTGCAATAAACATACATATGCATGTGTCTTGATAGTTGAATTATCCATAGTCTTTTGAGTATATACCTAGCAATGGGACCTCTGGTTCTAGATCCTTGAGTAATTGCTATCCTTTCTTCCACAATGGTTGAACTGTCACCAACAGTGTAAAAGTATTCATATTTCTCCACATCCTTTCCAGCATCTCTTGTTTCCTGACATTTTATTCATCATCATTCTAACTAGCATGAGATGGTATCTTATTGTGGTTTTGATTTGCATTTCTCCAATGACCTGTGATAATTAGTTTTTTTTTGTAAGTTTTTTGGCTGCATAAATGTCTTCTTTTCAGAAGTGTCTGTTCATATCCTTTGCCCACATTTTTATTGCATTTTTTTCTTTTAAAATTGTTTAAGTTCCTTTTAGATTGTATATATAAGCCCTTTGTCAGATGTATAGATTGCAAAAATGTTCTCCTTGGTTTTTGTTGCCATCGGTTTTTTTGTTTTAGTCATGAAGTCTTTGCCCATGCCTATGTCATGAATGGTATTGCCTAAGTTTTCTTCCAGGATTTTTATGGTTTTATGTCATATGGTTAAGTCCTTAATCTATCTTGAGTTAATTCTTGTGTAAGGTGTAAAAAATTGGTCTAGTTTCAGTTTTCTGGATATAGCTAGTCAGTTTTCCCAACACCATTTATTAAACAGGGAATCCTTTCCCCATTGCTTGTTGTTGTCAGGTGTGTTAAAGATCAGATGGTTGTAGATGTGTGTCATAATTTCTGAGGCCACTGTCCTGTTCCATTGGTCTATGTATCTGTTTAGTCCCTAGTACAATGCTGATTTGGTTACTGTAGACTTGTAGTATAGTTTGAAGTCCAGTAGTGTGATGCCTATTGCTTTGTTCTTTTTGCTTTGGATCGTCTTGGGTATATGGGCTCTTTTCTGTTTCTGCTTTTCTAGTAGCCACTGCAAGAAGCACTATCAGTTTTGTAAAAAACTTCTTTTTTTGTTTTTTTCCCTACCTTTCAATCTTCATTAGTGATTCTCATTGAAAACAGGTGATTAACAAACATTTGGCAAGGGAGTCCAGGGAATGTATTCCCAGGCTTCATATGCCAGGGAAAGAGAAGGCTTGGTTGAGAGTTACCATTCACATCGAATAAAGAAGGAATGACTGAAATATAGCTGAGATTTCATACAGTTAACAAGGTAAATAAACTTTTCCTAAAAAACTATTATAAACAATACTTACAAGTTTTAAACAAGGTGTTGTGCTCCATGTTTGGGAAACTCAATATGTGTAAGAAATTCGTACAAATCCTGGCTGTTATGGAGGCTACTGTAGTGAGAAGAGACCCTTACATAACTTCGAATATGCAAAGCAGGTTGTGATAAATATTCTAAGAAATAATATAAACAAAGTAGTAACTACAGACAAAGACAGAGGACATTAACTTTATCCAGATGTTTCCCCAGTTAAAGTTAATGACTTTCATCCTTGTCCTTAGTTACAACTTTGTTTATATTCTTATTTAGCATATTTTCAACCTTCTTGTGCTTCATGTTTCTCCTTTGTAAAATAAAAATAATAATGAGGAGAGAGATCCAAGATGGCCAATTAACAACAGCTCAGGATTGTAGCTCCCAGTGAAAGCGCAGAGAGCGAGTGGACGCCGCACTTTCAGACGAATTTTTGTTGCCCACAGACTAGGAGATTCCCGGCGGAGGAGC
>CAUYLG010023843.1:0-23450 GCA_963573385.1 Cacajao melanocephalus
GGCTCCTCCGCCGGGAATCTCCTAGTCTGTGGGCAACAAAAATTCGTCTGAAAGTGCGGCGTCCACTCGCTCTCTGCGCTTTCACTGGGAGCTACAATCCTGAGCTGTTGTTAATCGGCCATCTTGGATCTCTCTCTCAAGACTCTTATTATAAGGTATTAACCTGATAGTACCTTATAATGAGAGGCTATAAGGTATTATCTTATTTGTCCTTTCTTTAAACAGAAAGTGATTGAAGATTGATTCCAGATTTGGTATAAGATTTTATCTTAAATCCAAGATTTGTAATTGCTAGAATGTAAGTTGTCATGTCAGAAAATTTCAATATCCCAGGTCTGGGGAAAATGATTGTATTTTTCCTAGAGTTAATCTTTTTCACCTGAAAACTGCAATTTTGTGCACAGTTCCTGGCCCTTAGGATACTATGATGGTTTGGTAATCTCATCCCACTTGGTTACAGTGTCTCTACATTGGACCCAATAATACACTGAATAGACTTAGTTGTGCTGACTGCACAGTGGAGAAATGATTAATAGCAAAACAGCCAGATCTGCCCAGAGTGATTGCACCATACCTCATCTTCTCAGTTTCTCACATTTTTCGTTAAAATGGTAGATTGATTTTTCTGCTTTCACAGCTTTTTCAGTGTAAGGTGGTACATTTCTTGCCTGGCATCATCAGCAGTCTGCAGTTGTAAAGCTGAGTTCTTGTTATTTGGTGTGTGTGCGCACATGTGAATGTGGTTGCATGTGTGCTATAGTGCAAAAGTTCTGAACTAGGTGGTAGGAAACCTACATTTACTTTTACTGCCTGTACTTATGGTCTAGGTGACTTAGTGAAAACTACTGCCTCTTTGAACTTTTAAATTTTGCAATAGCAGCGTTTCCCCCCCGGCCCCTTCCTTAAAACATGTATGAGAGCAACACTCACTCAGTGTTGCTGGGTGAGCCAATGAGACTCCATGGTGTAATGGTGAGGATCACCAGTGCTGAACTTGAGCCGATCCTGTTTTAATCCTGGTCTTGCCATATGCTCTCTGCATGATTGTCAAGAGATTTCTCTGCTTTTCAAGTAGTGTTTCCACAGTTGCCTGAATATGGCTATTGTAAGCTTCAAGTGAGAATGTATCTGTACCAGAAAATCAACATCCTCCCATGAAATAAGGAACTTATCTTCTAACAATGACAAATCTTGATGCCTTTTTAACATAAGATAAAAACATGATAACATAGGTGGGTGGGGTGGTTCATGCCTGTAATCCCAGTACATTGGGAAGATGAGGTGGGTGGATTACTTGAAGTCAGAAGTTCGAGATTAGCCTGGCCAACATGGTGAAACCCCATCTCTACTAAAAATACAAAAATTAGTGGGGCATGATGATGCGCACCTGTAATCTCAGCTACTTGGGAGGCTGAGGCATGAGAATTGCTTGAACCTGGAGGCAGAGGTTGAGGTGAGCTGAAATCGTGCCACTGAACTTCAGCCTGGGTGATAGAACACAACTCTGTCTCAAAAAACAAAAACAAATGAACAAAAAACATAGCAACACATCTGACATTAATCTTTAGTCATTACTTTTCTCATTTGAGAGAGAATTTGGAAGAGATCAGTTAAACATCTTAAATGTAAGGTTGAAAGTATATATATGGCTTTGGTCCTTACTTTACACTTTTTCTGTCTTCTCCGCAAAGTAATTCATGGGGTCCACAGTGGGCCTCAGTGACTGACATTGGGAGCTTTCGGATGACTTCTGCTAATGCTCTCTGTATGACATTAGATGTAATCAGTAAATAGTAGATATTTTTATCTTGTTAGAGCTTCCCAAATTTTATATTAGAATAGATGTTCTAGCTTCTAAATGAGTTGCCTTGAAGCACAGGTATTTAGAGGTCACAGAAAGCCTATCTTCATTTTAGGCTTTAGGAACACATTACATTTCAGGTATTTTACCTAATGGTACCCATTACTAAACGCTGATATAGTGGATACCAGACCTGAAGGCGAAGATTCTTTTTTTAATTAATTTTTTTAAGTTTCAATAGGTTTTTGGGGAACAGGTGGTGTTTGGTTACATTATGAGCTCTTTAGCAGTAATTTCTAAGATTTTGCTGCACCCATCACCCGAGCAGTGTACACTGTATCCAATGTGGGTAGTCTTTTATCCCTTCCCCGCTGCCATCCTTTCTCCAGTGTCCCCAAATTCCATTGTATCATTCTTATGGAAGGTCAAGATTCTTAAGGGAAATTGATACCTTAATGAAGGAAAGCCTAATGTTTTCTGTCTCGTAGAGTTCCCTAATTGTGCAGCCACAAATAGAAAGGATATTCTTGTGTATTTGGTGGGAAGAGAATTCCCAGTTTTAATCACAACTAAAAAAATTCTGTGACTTGTGAGTTTACCTGAAAAGGTGAGGTCTCTCCATATGTCAGTGCCCAATAAACTCTCTCCATGCCAGCTATTTTAGTCAGGGTTCTCCAGAGGGACAGAACTGATAGGATATATATAAATATGAAAGGGAGTTTATTAAGGAGAATTGATTCACACAATTGCAAGGTGAAGTTTCACGATAGGCCATCTGCAAGTTGAGGAGCAAGGAAGCCAGTCGTGGATCAGTATAAGCCCCCAAACCTCAAAAGTAGGGAAGCTGACAGTGCAGCCTTCAGCCTTGGGCTGAGGGCCTGAGAGCCCCTGGCAAACCACTGGTATAAGTCTAAGAGTCCAAAAGCCGAAGAACTTGGAGTCTGATATTTGAGGGCAGGAAGCATCCAGCATAGGAGAAAGATGAAGGTCAGAAAACTCAGCAACCCTGCTCATTCCACCTTCTTCTGCCTGCTTTTTCTAGATACACTGGCAGTTGAGGGGATGGTGCCCACCCAGATTAAGGGTAGGTCTGCCTTTTCCACCCCACTGACTCAAATGTTCATCTCCTTTCCCAGCACACTCACAGACACATCCAGGAACAATACTTTGCATCCCTTAATCCAATCAAGTTGACAATATTAATCATCATATCTGCTTGTGTTTGCTGTGCTTTTCTCTCTCACAATATGTACGAAAAGTGCTCTATATGCACCTATATGCTCTATATGCTTCAATATGTACCAAAAGGTGCTCTTTTTTTTTTTTTTAGCCAAACCTAATTTTTTCTCTAGTGCACCATAACTCAATATATAGCACCAGCTACCCAAACTTGAAAACTCAGATGTTTCTGGTGTTTCTTATTTCAATTCTTCTCCCTCTATCTTAATCCATCAAATCTTGTTGCTTGTATATCTTATCTGTCTCTCCAATTTATTAACATTCCTCTATTTTCAGCAACACCTTTTTGGTTCAGGCCAGTGGTCTTCAGAGTGTGGCATGTGCATTCGGGGATGTGTATAAGACAATTCTGTTGGGATGTAAGAATAAAATATTAAATTTTTGTTTCTATTTTATTTCAATTTATTTATTTTTGTTAATTAGTTTTATTAATACGATAGTACACATTTATAGTTTATACATATATAACCGTGCATAAAATAAGAGCACATTGCTCAAAATTATTTTAGTGATATGAGTGCATGATCAAAATGTTTGGGCAACAGTAGGTTAGGTCTTCATCATTTCTTACCTATATTCCTACGGTGGCTTGCTATCTGCAAATGTTGATATGTTTTACTCGCCTCTAATCCAATCCAAAACACTGATGCTAGGTGTTTATTACTAAAATGTAAATCTGATCATGTTCCTCTTTTGCTTTAAAACCTCAGTGGTTCCCAGTTTTCTCAGAATATACCCTAGATATTAATGACCCTCCAATTCCTTAAAATATCCTTTGCTTTCCCCCTCCAGCTGTGTTTCTAGCTGTTCACTGAATTTTGGTGAACCCCTAAGTTCCAGCCATACTGAGCTACTTGTTCTTCAGATGTACCCTTTTCTCCTCTCCTCTGTTTTGGAGTTTTGGATGTGCTTATCCCTTTGTCTGGAAAGCGCTCTTTGTTTCCAGTTCAGTCCCACCTCTCCTAAGATTGACTTTAGATCTCGATGTAGATGTCACTTTCTCTAGGAGCTTTCCCTAACCACTTATACTGTGCCTCCTAGCACAATACAGTACGTTTATTAGAACTGTCTGCTTATTCATCTCTCTCCTTGACTAAAGAGTAAGCATCTTTCCCACTGTTTTAATCTGGGTATAGTACAGTGCCCAGTACATATAGCTCAAATATTTGCTGAGCAAGTGGAAGTCATTAATATTGTCACTGTATTAGTCAACAGTACAGTCTTGATGACCCATCTAATTTCCAAGACATATTCCAAATGTCCATATATTCAACATTTGTTTTAGGCAAAACATGGAGATTTTTATTTAAGAATAAATAAAGCTATTGTAACCAGCATCTGTTTTATGGGGAATCTCTCCCATTCTCCAAGGAAAAAAGCTTGCATTGCTGCTACTAGGAATTATTTATATGTTTCCAATTTGCCATAAAAAGGAGAATGTACATTATAATTGTCTATTATTTCTTTTTCTAAAATGTAGCAAATTTTTGCACTTTTAGGACAAAAATGCATTGCTAAGCCCTTTTCCTTGTAAGCCTGGAAAGCAGTAAAAACCTAGCAGAGAGTAAGTGTGGTTTGGTTTTTTAGTAGTGGTTATTATTCAGAGTTAAGGACGTTTCATCTTATCACTGCATTTATAATATGGTGCTTGACGATTGGTATTCCACTAACAAAGGAAAATACCAGGTGTGAATAAAGTCAGTAAAAAGAATATGTTCACTATGAAGAAGTTAATTATCAAATAATAACATGTCTAATAAAATTTCTTAGAGATCTCAATTCAAGGACCACTTTGAAGCTCACACCAGGAAAGGAGACCACATTATGAGAGAAAAAATGAGCAAACACTCTATTTTAGTCATACTTTGATTTTAGGTTATTTATATTCTGTCAGGTTCTTAAAATGATTTAAGGTATCTGACAAAAATCTACATGTAGTAGTAGTAAGATAAAATAAATTGAAAATAGAAATGAAAAATGAGACAAAAAAGGAAAATGAAGTTAGAAAATTATGATGGAGTCTGGAATTAGCTTATTACCAAAAAAGGAAAAACTATACAAATCCTGGAAGACAACCTAGGCAGTACCATCCTGAACATAGGAATCGGGAAAGACTTCATGACAAAGACACCGAAAGCAATGGAAACAAAAGCAAACATTGACAAATGGGACCTAATTAAACGAAAGAGTTTCTGTACAGCAAAAGAAAATATCAACACAGTAAACAGACAACCTAAGAATGGGAGAAAATCACTCTTTGCATCTGACAAAGGTCTAAAATCCAGTATGTATAAGGAATTTAAACAAATTTATAATAGAAAAGCAATCCCATTAAAAAGTGGGCAAAGGACATGAACAGACACTTTTCAAAAGAAGACATACATGTAGCCAACACACATATGAAAAAAAGCTCAACATCACTGATCATAAGAGAAATGCAAATCAAAACCACAATGAGATACCATCTTACAGCAGTCAGAATGGCTATTAGTAAAAGATAGGAAATAACAGATACTGAAGACCTTGCAGAGAAAAAGGAACACTTATACACTATTGATAGGAGTGTAAATTTGCTCAGCCATTGTGGAAAGCAGTATGATGATTCTTGAAGAGCTAAAAAAAAGAACTATTATTCAACCCAGCAATCTCATAACTGGGCATATATACCCAGAGGAGTAGAAATCATTCTGCCATGAAGACACATGTGCGTGAATGTTCATTGCAGCACTATGTAAAATAACAAAGACACAGTGTCAACCTGAATGCTCATTAGTGATAGATTGGATATAGAAAATATGTATATACCATGGAATACTAGGCAGCCATAAAAAAGAACAGCATCATGTCGTTTGCAGGAACATGGATGGGGCTGGAGGGTATTATCCTTAGCAAACTAATGGAGGAAAAGCAAGTCAAATTCTCACTTATAAAAGGGGAAGCAAAATGATGAAAACTCATGAATACAAGAAGGGGAACAACAGACACTGGGGTCTACTTAAGGGTGAAGGGTGGGAGGAGGGAGAGGAGGAGAAAACCTTCACATGTATCCCCAAACCTAAAATAAAAGTTTATTTAAAAAAGACATCTTATGCACTTGTCAGGGGAGGGATGAAAGTTGGATTGAACCTTCCTGTATGCCAGTATTCCAGGGAAATATGATTTACTATGCAATTCATAATGTTGGCAATATAATGAGACATTGGTCTCATGAATATTTGTAGATAGTTCATTTTGAAATCTAGATAATGATATCAACAATATTTATTAAAAAACTGTGATAAAGTAGACATAACATTTACCATTTTAACTATTTTAAAATGTACAATTCAGTGATATTAAGTACTTTCACATTATTATGCAACCATAACCACCCATGATCTATTTCCAGAACTTCTTCATCAGATGAAAACCCCACACCCATGGAATAGTCATTCCCCTGGAAACCACAATTTGCTTTTCATCTAAAAAACATTTTTATAGTAAATACAGTAAATAATTGTATAACCCTATATATTATAATGCCACAGTTAGCAGAGGATGACAGCATGCCATTTTGTGTTTATGTTCATCTTTTATAATTCTGATTGTCTAGAAAAACTGATTTGGCAGAAGAAGAGAGGGTGGATGGCCTCCTTCACCTTGGAAACTACCAGGAGCAACACCTGGGATAACAGTTTTATCTCCATGATTGTGTTGGAAGAATTTCTACAGAGAGATATTTATCAGAGAACTGTGGATGTTAGTTTGGAGACTCAGAAAGACTTGGATCAAGTTAGTTGATGAGTGACTTATAGCCAAGAATTACTGAACTATCTTAGAACTTATCACAACCCTAAGCATTAACTTCTTGCTGTTGGTAAGGCTAATCTAGGTGAGGACCATAGGAAGCCACATTGTTTTTCCTGAAAGAAAAAGAAGCAAGCCTGAAGATTTGGAGAGCTAGAGATGAAACGATCATCACTCAGCCTACAGAGGCAAACAAATTCTAGATAAGCAAGGTTTTGAAGGAGGTAGTGGGGATAGTGGGATTGGGGACTGAACTCAGCAAGGCACTCGGTTTGTAACTGGGCTCTGTGATTTTTGCTTCCAATGTGCCAAGAAGAAAGATTAGTTGATTTTCCCCTTTCCCAATATTTTATTAGAGTTCACAATAAATGAGTAAGAGTGGGCATTTGATTCTGAACAAGTAACATGAGTCAAGATATGGAGGCTTTACATTTTGGGTTCTTCTTAGAATTATCTTTTACTCAGCCATACTTTCCAGTTATTTGATGAGCTCTATTTATTTAGTGTCTTCAGTTGTTTTTTTTTTAAATCTGTGACTTCTCTTCCATTATCAGTATTATTGTCCTAATTCAAGCCCTTATCCCTTTTGTCTGAATGACTACTGTAGCTTTTCAATTGTCCTTCCACTTTTCAAGCTCCTGACCATCTCTGTTTAAACAGTTCGAACTGTTGCCAGAATAAATGTCCTAAAAAAACTGTTTAGGTCACTTGCTTTTATCACTCTTCATGGGCCTTCAATATAAGAAATAAGTATATGTTAATGGCACCATCAAAATAAGCAGAGAAGAAAAAATCATTCAGAAAGTTGTGCTTAGACATGAGTTATTTACTTAGGGAAAATTCCCACTTAAATCTTTTGCTATATATTATAATAAACTGTGGATGTATTAATGACTTAATAAAGGTACCCAAAGAAAACATGGGTGAATGTTTTTTGAGAATGAAGTTTAGGTAAAAGACTTTCTAATGAGAGAAATAAGGAGAAAAGACAAATTGATTTGACAACACTAAAATTTAAATTCTCTAGGTAAAAAATACCATAAACAAAAAAGTATACACAAAGATGCTTAAAATGCATAATTCATTTAAGAGGTCTTGGCCTTTTAATTCTCTAGCTCCAACTACAATAACCTGGTGGCAATTACTAGAAACAACCAGACCCTTCCTTGCATGTGCTGTTCCCTCTGCCTGGAATGTTCTTCCTGTACCTCCTCCTATGACTGGCCCTTCCTCGTTCTTTAGATCTCAGGTTAGAAATCTTCTTAGGAAGGTTTTCTCTGTTAACCTTCTCTAAAGTAGCCAGCCCTCACCGTCTTCCCATTTATGACCTTCACTCTGTCACATTACTTGTTTTGTGTTCTGTTGCTAACCACATAATCTTATTTATTTGTGTTATCTGTTCCCTAGAATGCAAGACTCATGAATGTGTATGTCTTGTTTAGCAGCACCTAGACTTGTTTTTGACAAGTGATACTAAATGAGTGTGTCAAATAGACGAGTGAAGGAATAAATATGTATATGTGTAAATAAAAAGACTGAAATAACATATAGCAAAATGCAATAACAGGGTTATTTCTAGGTGTAATTTTGTAGATAATTCCCTTTTTCTGTCTTTTCCACATTTTCTAAAATGAATATCTATTAATTACATTGATCGTTAGAGTAATAAATGGTATTTGATGGCAGCCACATTTTACTAATTGATAGCATCTATAATGTCAATTCGTTAATCTCAATTAGCATTGACAAAAGATAATACACTATGCATACTATAAAGAACAAATTTCCTAGAAATGAGAGTGTCAGCTTGTATCATCTTAAAGTGTTCACACATCGAACACATCCAGTTAGCTTAACTGAATAATGTAGAAATTGGGCCAAAAACCATCAACTAAATTGGATCCTCTTTTAAGATTCTAAAATAAAACTTGTCAAATAAGGAGAAAAATAATTTTAAAAAGTCAAGTACTACTTCTTAGTTTCAATAAATGGTTGCCAGGGGTTGGTCTCCTTGAATCTACCAGACATTAATGACAGTTGAGGAGAAACCTGACATAAAACGGTTTGAACATATCAGTGAAACTATCTGCATGACTATCTAAAATAGAGACAGTATGATGTTGAAAAGGTCTGTTAGAGTCTTGTACCCATAATGAGATGTTCTGTGTCATATATAAACCTTGTTTAACTGACCAATTCAACGTGGAAAAAAAAGCATCAGTCCCCTACCCCCAGGATTGCAAATTTGTTTGTTGGTTGTAATTAAGATTTGGTCAGGTCTTTTTATTTTTGAGATATGATCTCACTCTGTCTCCCAGGCTGGAGTGCAGTACTGCAGTTTTGGTTCGCTGCAACCTCCACCTTTCAGGTTCAAGTGATTCTCCTGCCTCAGCCTCCCAAGTAGCTGAGATTACAGGCATACGCCACCATGCCTGGCTACTTTTTGTATTTTTAGTAGAGATAGGGTTTCACCATGTTGGCCAGGCTGATCTCAAAGTCCTGACCTCAAGTGATCCACCTGCCTTGGCCTCCCAAAGTGCTGGGATTACAGGTGTGAGCCATCATGCCTGGTCTCTGGTCAGGTCTTTTATATAAAGTGATGATACTTTAAATGACCTCAAATAGTCAAGTTGTTAGGAATGAAAGTGAAATAAGATGTAGCAGCCCTCTGTTTTATTCATTTACTCACTCATAAAATCAGCACCAAATGTGAATCAGACACTGTTGGGTACTGGGAGGCAATGGTGAACAACACATATGATGCCTGTCCTTAAGGAGCTTACCTTCTAGTGGAGGGAACACTTAAACATTGGATGAACAAACAAAAGAGGCATTGATTGTGATAAGTGCTAAAGAAGAAATATTTCCATAAATAATGATAGGGTAAGAAGTAATAAACAGAGAGAAGGATGAGGGAGGGCTTCTTCAAAGAGTTGATATTGAGGCTGTGACCTAAGAGGATGAGAAGGAGCCAGCCATGTGGAGAGCTATTATTAAGGGTGTCCCAGGACCAGTACAGAGAGAGATGTCTGGGAAATGGCAGAATCTTGTGTGACAAAGCAAAACAAGCAGAGGAAATGTGAGATGAGGTTAGAAAAGCACGCAGAGGCCAGGTGCCACGGGACATTGTTATATTTAATTTTAAATACCATGGAAAGTCACTAAAGTGTTTTTTTTATCAGGAGAGTGACAGGACTTAAAATACCGTGGGAAGCTAATAAAGTGTTTTAATGGGGAAATGGCAGAATTCAATGTTAAATGATCATTTTCGCTATTTCTTGGAGATTGAATTTTAAGGGGACAGAAGGAACCACAGGAAGACTAGTCTGGAGATGACTGTGGTTATCCAGATGAAAGATTAGGGTTGAACTACAGTTTTAGCAGTCCAGGTGGAAAGAAGTGAAGTTATCCATGCTTTATTTGGAAGTATTGCCCATATGGAATGCTCTGGGACTGGATACAGGAATTTAGAAAACAATCAGGTTAGTCCAGGCACTGTCCTGACCATCTGGATGCAAAATATAGGATGCAGAAACCAGCAGAGCTTCTAATTTTGGTACTTCAAAATTGATACGGTTTTAAAAATATTCAAGCGAAGATACCAAGTAAGCAGTTGGCAGTGAGGCTTAAGCTTGGAGGAGAGATCTGGAATGGAGATTCAAAATGAGGAGAACAGTGTTAGGGTCTTTAAAGCTGTGGGAATAGATGAGAAGAAGGAAAAAAAGGTGGAATTAGATATGACATTATTGTATCTATGTAATAATTTCCTAATTTTGATGACTGTATTGTTATTATGTAGGAGAATGTTCTCATTGGAGAAAATACACAATACCGTATTTCATGGTGAGGGGGCATTTTCTTGGCCGTTTACATTCAGATGTTTCAGATAAAAAATTTTTGTACTGTATTTGCAACTTTTCTGAGATTTTTAGATTGTTTACAAATAAAAAAGTTAAAGAATTGAAAAGAAAGAGAGCCGTGGGAATGAGTTCTAACTTTTAGATTTATGCAAAAGTAAGATCAGCCAGCAAAGGAGACTGAGTGGAAGGAACCTACAAGAGTGCAGTATTCGAGAAGCCGAGAGAGAAGGGGACTGTGTCTCAATAGGGAGGCAATGGCACAGCTACAAACGGGAGTAAGACGTGAACAAAAGATATTTATTGGATTTGGTAACAACAAAAATCATTGGTGATTTTTAAAAGAGTGAGTTTGCTAGACCTGTGGATATAGAAACCCCACTGAACCATTTGAATCAATTTCTTAGTCAAATGATATGTAAAATGTTGAACGTTTCAGTAATGTTTTGTCACAGACACTTGAAGTGCTCGGCTGTGGTCCCTTTGGAATCCTTTACCTTTTCCTTGTACACAGGCTCCAGGTGTACTTTCATTCCCAGCAGCCAGTCCCTGTATCATTTGCTGTAAGGCTCCGTGAAGGCTGCTGGAACCCCCTTTGCCTGCCCAGCTGGAGAGACGGATGTGCTTTCAGGGGTCACCAGGGGCAGCCTTAACCAAAAATTAAGCCACGTGGGAATATAGATTTTCCAGCTTTGTTGTTTTATGCTACCATGACACAGTCAATCTCCAGAATTCCCCTGCAGACTGAGTTCACTGCAGGACTTTTTTTGATATCATATCCTTGCTTGGCTTTCTTTGCTTTTCCTATTCCACTTCTCTACTTTTCCACTAGTTTTCTTTGAGAAACTTCCTAATAAATCACTTCCCATATATCCTTATCTCAGGGTCTCCCTTGGGTATAGCACCTAAAACACTTAAAAAAAATCTGCCCCATTGATGGCTTATTGAGGTCCATCTTGGTTATGGAATAAAAACCATCTGCTCAAACTCTCTTTTAATTATTGATAAGACATATTCTAAGTGATTTAGCACCTTCGCTAGACTGTCTTCATTAAATGAAAAAAAGAAATATGTGAGTGAAAAATTGACCATATTTGCTATACACCTCAAAAACATTTACTTAAAATTTCCTAAAGAGGAGCAACTTAAAGGAAAGTGGAAATGGAAGAAAACTATAGCGTTTTCATGGTGAATACTTCCGTAATTACTCATACCATCAATTTACTTGGTTGAATTTCAGCTATTTTTCATGACTTTAAATTTGGGCTTCATTAAACAAATAATTTGTTTTTCACATTTTAATTTATTTAGAAGCTGAGTTTCAAATGTTTTCTAGGAGACTTTTGGCTCTGTTAAAGTTTATTTAACAGGTACAATTATTTAACAGGCTGTGATGAATTCCTTGATATATCTTACTTTAGAAGAGATTACAGGAGAGCCAATTACATTAGGTCCGTCAGAAAAATAAGAATATTTGTTCATTCATTAATTCCACAATATTCCTTTTCAACAGGAAAGGCCGCGTTGGCTCTATGAACGATGGCATCATTATTGTAGTCAGTCAGTCTTAAAAACCTTGACTTCTGCTCTCCTAACCATCACAGAGTTGCATTCATCACATAATAACATCTCTGCCACACTTGTCTTCCTATGTATTCCTACTATCGCCACCTTATTTTAAGCCTGTACCTCTTAACCCGACTTTCACAGTGGCCTGCTAACTGGTCTTCCTTTGTTTATTTGCTCATCCTTCCCATCTCAGCTATAATGGAGGTGGGGGAGGGTATCCTTCCTGAAGCATAGCTCTGAGTATGTCGCTTCCCAGGTTAAAGACCTTCACAAACTTCACACTGTCAGCAGAGTAAAGTCACTTCCCATACTCGTCAAAGCTCTGGTTCGACTCATGCCTTGGCTGAGCTGTTAGACCAGACACCCTCTAAATTTCCTTCTGTGTTAGTTTCCATCACTGCTGTACAAACTTGGTGGCTTAAAACAACACACATTTATTTTCTTACACTTCTGGAGGTCAGAAGTTTGAAATGGGTCTCACTGGGCTAAAATGAAGGTTTTAGTTGGACTGCATTTTTTTCTAGAGGCTCTAGGAGAGAAACTACTCGCTGACCTTTCCTATTTTTTAGAGGCCAGCTGCATTCCTTGGATTGTGGTACCCTTTGTCTATCTTCAAAGCCAAAAATGTCAGATTGCATCTTTTTCATGTTGCCACCTCTGGTTTTCCCTCTTCTTCTTCTTCCAGGATGACCCATATTATGACATCAAGTAATCTCTCTTGCTCTTTCCTCCAGGTTAGGCCCCTGAGCGACAACAGCAAGAGATCAGAGAGCATGAGGAATGTGAGCTTTATTATTCTCGTCTCCTTCCTTCTGGGTCTCTACAAGTTAGGTGTCTACCAGTCTTCAAAATGCCACAGCTCCTGGGAGGTGGCCATCTCTGCACAGCTTTTCTCTCTGGATCTAACCAGCCATTCCCTTCTCATGTGCCTTCAGGCATGGGATGGTGATGGTTTTCGGTTGTAACTGACTGTGAACGTTTTAACTTGAGTTTGCCTGGGAATTTCTGAGTTTAAACACTGGAAGTCCTACATTCGGAAAACTAAGATTTTGGCCAAAATAGTTGGCCACCTTACTGTTAACTAGGCTCTAAATCCTGCTGTTCCTTTAATTTTTTTTCATCATATTCTCAGTTTCCCAATTTGAATGTATCATGTTTCCGTTTGAGACTCTAATAAATAAAGCATGCTTGTCATGTAAAGCATTTACAATTTATCCTTAACATTTGCACTTTTGAAAGATCACTCTGCTTGTAATACAGAGAACCAATTGAAGTGGGTCAGAATGGAAATGGGGAGACAGAAAGTTGTTAGACTGGTCTAACTGAACCATGGTCATGCCTGAATTAAGGTCACATAAGTAAAGAAGGAGAAAAGAGGCAAGAACTAAGAAATTTAAGTAAGGCAGAGACTCCAGGATGTGGCAATTAATTGAATGTGGGTGAACAGAGATAGAAAGAAGCAATGATTACATAGAGGCTTTTGCTGGGGCTTGTGGGGTGGATTGTGGTGCCACTCACTAAGACAAGAAACCCTGGAGAACGTTTGGGTTTGGTTGGGAATGCTGGGAGTGTAATTTCTCCCCCAGTAGGTTTTATTTTCAAATTATACAATAGGCCTTTGTTAAGAATTATGATCAATAAAAATCTAATGAATTTGTTAATGTTCTGAGTTTGTCTGTGATCAAAAACTATCTATAGTTGTCATTAATAGTTCTGTGAAGAACAGCAAAACCTAATCTTTCTTGGGGAAGGTTTTATTAGTCTTGTGAGTTTCTGAAGGTCTACAAAGCAAATTAGTATGTACTTTATGATGG
The DNA here is from genome assembly GCA_963573385.1 of Cacajao melanocephalus. NCBI lineage: Eukaryota > Metazoa > Chordata > Mammalia > Primates > Pitheciidae > Cacajao > Cacajao melanocephalus. The sequence goes on from CAUYLG010023843.1 coordinate 14,067, forward strand.
TAAAAGTGGAAGATCAAGATTGGACTGGGCCTTCTCTTTGAGATTAAAAGGTATTAGACAGAATTTTATGAGGAAGGAAAATTCCATCGGAGTATGAATCTTCCAACTTTGCTGATATTCTCATTCTGGCCATGCCCAGCAGGTGCGGAATAGAAACTTTTGAATTGGAGTGGACCTATGAGCATGTGTAACAAATGGCTTTGTATATCTTGGGAATATTTGCAATGCCTGAGGGTCTGTGTGTGACATTTAAGTGTGAATAACACTTGAGTAAGTCCCAGAAGTAGCTGGAGTCAATAAATGCTTTAATCAATATACCATGGCATTTGTAACTTGTATCACAGCTCCTCTTAAATCTCTAGGTGATTATGGCCTGCAACACACCATTTCCATGCTTTTGTTCACATGGTCCCAGATGCTGCAAATTTTCTCATCTGGAAGGAATTTTTCCTACTTTGCATTTTCATAATGTTCAACTTGCATATGCCTTGTGATATACATCATGTCTTGCCTTTTGTGGTGGGGGTGATTTGTACACATGCCGTCTCCCTTAGAAGATACAAAAACTGTCAGACTCTGAGTCCACTCCCTGGTAAATCTCTGTGAACTTATCTCTGTGTGACTCATAAATTCCCATTGCTATTTGTCTTGGTCCATTTGGGTTGCTATAACAAACTACCATAGGTTAGGAGGCTTATAAACAACAGGAATTTATCTTGTATAGAGGCTAAGAAGTTCAAGATCAAGTCCTGCCAAGATTGACAGTCAGTGTCTGGTGAGGGCCTGTTTCCTGGTGTGGAGATGACTGTCCTCTAGCTGAGTACTCATGTAGTGGAAGAGGCAAGAAAACTCAGGCTGCTGGGATAAGGACTCTAATCCTATTCACAAAGGGCTGTATCCTTATGACCTAATCACCTTCCAAAAGCTTGCCTCCAAATGCCATCATACATGTGGGTTTCAACACATGAATTTTGGTGGGACATACATTCAGTCCATAGCAGTATTTTTATTTTATTAATTTAATTTCAGCTTTTATTTTGGGTTCATGGGGTACATGTGCAGGTTTGTTGCATAGACATATTGCATGATGCTGAAGTTTGGGGTACAAATGATATTGTTACCCAGGTAGTGAGCATAGTATCCAATAGGAAGTTGGTAGTTTTTCAGCTTTTACCCTGATATTTCTCTTCCCACCTTTAGTAGTCCCCCTTTTAGTAGTCCCTCCTTTAGTAGTCCCTAGTGTCCATTTTTCCCATCTTTATCTCTACGAGTACCCAATGTGTAAGTGAGAATATGTGGTATTTGGTTTTCGTTTCTATGTAAATTCACTTAGGATAATGGCTTCTTGCTCAATCCATGCTGCTGCAAAGGGTATTATTTCATTCTTTTGTATGCCTGCATCATATTCCATGGTATATGTGTACCACATTTTCTTCTTTCAGTTCACCATTGATGGGCTTCTAGATTGATTCGGTGTCTTTACTATTGTGAATAGTGCTGCGATGAATATAGTAGTGCCTGTGTCTTTTTGGTAGTGTGATTTATTTTCCTTTGTGTATCTATCCAGTAATGGAATTGTTGGTTGAATGGTATTTCAATTTTAAGTTCTATGAGAAATCTCCAAATTACTTTCCACAGTGGCTGAACTAATTTACATTCCCACCAACAGTGTACGTGTTCCCTTTTCTCTGAAAACTTGCCACCGTTTGTTATTTTTTGACTTTCTAATAATAGCCATTCTGACTGGCATGTGATGGTATCTCATTGTGTTCTGATTTGCATTTCTCTAATGATTAGTGACGTTCAGCATTTTTTCATGTGCTTTTTGGCCACATGTATGTCTTCTTTTGAGAAGTATCTCTTCATGTCCTTTGCTCATTTGTTTTTGTCAACTTTATTGAAGATCAGATGGATGTAGGTGTGCATCTTTATTTTTTGTTTCTATTACCTGTTCCATTAATCAAGTGTCTGTTTTTGTTTCAGTGTCATGCTGTTTTGGTTATTGTAGCCTTGTAGTATAGTTTGAGGTCAGGTGGTGTGATGCCTTTGGTTTTGTTCTTTTTGCTTAAGATTGCATTGGCTATTTGGCCTCTTTTTAGGTTCCGTATGAATTTCAGAATAGTTCTATTTCTGCATAGCACTGTTTTTAAAGTTTTGTCTTAGACCTGCTGGTGTCTGATGTCCACTCTACCACCTGGCAATCTTGATATCCCCTTTCTCTTACTCTTATATTAACCTGGCCCCCTTTAAGAGGTCTATTGACTCTAAGGAGGGTTACTAGACTCTCTGAGCCTTTTGTAGCCTGCTCTGGATACCTGGAATGTGAGATTTTTTTCCTTAGCCAGCAGTGGAAGATATTATTTAGGCACCTTGCAGTAGTTTACTTCCAGTAATGTCTTCAAGGCTAATGTCCCATGTCCCATGAATGACCCCCCAGATCCTTACATTCTGTCTTTTGTCTCAATTTAAAAAAATGTGGTAAAATACACATAGAATTTACCATCTTAAGTATTTTTAAATGGACAGCTCAGAGGCATTAAATATATTCACATCGTGGTGTAACCGTTACGCCCATTCATCACAGAACTCCTTTGATCTTGCAAATATGAAGCTCTATACCCATTAAGTGGCAAGTCCCCATTATCTCCCCCAACTCCTGACTGCAGGCAACCACTCTTCTACTTTGTCTGTATGAATTTGCCTACTCTAGGTACCTCATATAAGTGGAATCATATGGTCCTGTTGTGATTGACTTATTTCACTTAGCATAATGTCTTCAAGTGTCATTCATGTTGCAGCATAAGTCAGAATTCTTTCCTTTTTAAGCTGAAAAATATTGCATTATATGTATGTACCACATTTCGCTTATCCATTCAGCTGTTGATGAACAGGAGTTGCTTCTCTGTTTCAGCAATTGTGAATAATGCTGCTATGAACATGGGTATACCCTTATGTTTTTTGTTTTTTATTTTTCATTTGTTTCTTTCTTATTTGTGGAATTTCCTAAGAGCTTGGGCATAGCTTGCCTTGATTCCTGTCAATAAGATCCTGAGAAGAGGATATGTATATGAGCTACTGATTAAGGACATGTTTCTAGGAGAAACTAGCAAGATAGTATGGAAAGTGGAACAGGAAAGAGGACAGAGCCATACAAGTGTGCAGTTTCAGAAAATCCTGCAGAAGAGAGTGTTAGCTTGATCCTATAGAAGAATTTTGGAATGCAGATTTTGTGTCAATGCTGTCCCATCCCAAAGCAAGGCAGCTTAGCTTTCATACTCTTGTACCCTTTAGCCATACCCTTTGGGGATGTGAATTCCAAGGCACCTCTGACTTTCTGTGGGCTTGGGCAACGTGGCTCCAGCAGCCACAGGGCAGCCTTCCAAATTAGCATTATATGTATGGGCTGTTAAAAGCAAAAACACACCAAAGCTGAGGAAGGGGCACACAGAAAAAGTAAATGGGACTGTCTTTTCCCCAGTGCATGTTCTTGACACCTTTGTCGAGTTCACTGTAGGGCTCTGTGTAGAGTACCAGCAATGTCCACTTCAGCTTCTTACTGGGAGCTTACATTCCAGTGTCCTGGATACAAGCCATCACTTATATGCCCCCTCCACTGCCTTCCCAGGTGGTATTCATAAAATGAGAATTCATAAAAACATAACTTTTATTCACTGTAATGGTTAATATTGTGTCAACTTGATTGGATTGAAGGATACGAAGTATCGTTTCTGGGTGTGTCTGTGAGGGTGTTGCCAGAGGAGATGAATATTTGAGTCAGTGGACTGGAAAAGGAAGACTCACCTTTAATGTGGGTGGGAACCATCCAACTGACTACCAGTGAGGCTAGAAAAAGCAGGTGGAAGAAGGTGGAATAAGCTGACTTGCTGAGTCCTCCAGCTTTCATCATTCTTCCATGCTGGATGCTTCCTGACCTTGAACATCAGCCTGCAGGTTCTTCAGCCTTTGCACTCTTGGACTTACAACAGTGGTGTGCCAGGGGCTCTTTAGCCTTTGGCCACATACTGAAGGCTGCACTGTCGGCTTCCTTACTTTTGGGGCTTTGAGACTTGGACTGAGCCACTACTGGCTTCTTTGCTTCTCGGCTCACAGACGCCCTGTCATGGAACTTCAGCTTGTGATAGGGTGAGTCAATTCTCCTTGATAAACTCATCTTCATATGTATGTATATCCTATTAGTTCTGTCCCTCTGGAGAACCCTGACTAATATAGTCACCTTCTCTATTACGTCAGCATTTCTGAGAGAGGTGCTTCAGTGAACATCGCTACACCAGCTATCTGAGAATAGCAACCATGCATTCTCAGTTCGGAGTGTCCATCATCTAGTAGAAAGCTTTGTAAACGACAGTACCCTAATTGAAATGACTTTCTGCTCTTCTGGGTACAGGATTAATTATACTGAACAGCCCACGAGGGAAACCCTAAATAGAAACTGAATTCGAAAGACAAACTATCTTTAAGCCCAAGTGTGCTTACTAGACTGAAGGTCAGTTTCATTTAGTGAGATTTCTTGCTTTGCAATCAGTCATTAAGAAAAACAACCTTCTTGGGGGCTTTCAGCACATTCTGCTTCACATGGACAAATTCTCTTTGTGTAGATAATCTGGTTATACCTGGGACTTCTCTTTATATCTAGAATTGCAAAACCTCAGACCTGGTTTTCTCAAATACTCTCTAGATGTCCATTATTATCTTGGCAATCCTGCCTGCTCCTACTGAAATTAGTTCTGAAGGTTGTTCACAAAGTTAAAGAATGATTTTCCTCTCATCAACTGTAGAAGGAAAAAATTTTGGAGCAATATGGCAGATGAGAGACATTGTTAATGCTATTGTACAAACTTATAAATATAACCTCTATTATATGAGTCTACATTCATACCAGTACTCAGGTCCTAGGGACTTGCTATCGCTGGCAATACTGCATGGAGGGGGAAGATGTTATTAAAATCCACAAATCCGTCTCTCCCACTGGGAACATAACTTATAATTTGACAGTCATAAAAGTCATCAACTATAACCATAACCACCATTTTAAAGATAGAGGAAGTGAGGCAGAGAAAGTTAATGGCATTTTACTGAAGTTATATTAATACAGTAATAGGTCCTGCTGTTAAGTACAACTTGTTCATTTTCAGTCAAAAATAAATTTATTTTATGGGAAATGATTATTACTGATTAGCAATCTGGTTTATCTTTCTTCAAACACTTTTCTTCTTTGTCACCTCCATTCTTTCTCTTTGTGGTATAAAGCCTAGTTAATCCAAATGATTTTTGAAACTCAGTAGTAAAATTGTGCTTTATGCTATTGGAACCTACAGATCTTTTACATTTGTAGTCTGGGATTTTGAAATACAGCTGCACAGAGTGAAGTTCAAATCAGATTTAGAGTCAACCGATTTTCATTAACTAACTTCTCTGTGCCTTAATCTCTGTGAGGTACTTTCTTAAATAGTATTCAATTTAATCCATACATCAATCTTATGAGAAGAGATTACTGATCCTAGTTTCACAATTGAAGGTGACAACTGATCTTGGTAACAGAATATATTATCATTTTATCACAGTATCTAGTATCATCATTCTTTTAAGTCCCATGGTTGGCACTGTTCACTGAAGAACCATGTAAGGGCACTCATTGCTACTGTGTCAAACTGGGGAAAAGTTATTTAGGGAAGAAAACTGATGTTTGGGATAGTAAAAGCAGTTTTTTAAACAAGCGGTTATCTATAAGGCTAGGGAATTTACAAAGAAATATATATTTTGAAGAGTAGGGAAGGAAGGAATAGAGATTATGCAAAAAAATAATGGATTGCATAAGGGCATCCTATTTAGCTCTTGTTAATAGGATAAATATCAATGAAATATAAAGACAGTGTAACATTATACTGAATAAGCACAATTCATGGAGTGTAATAATAAAGAAACTTAATTTAGAGACCCATTGTATCTTAAAGGTTAGTATATGAGGCTAATTCTCATCATCTCACGGGATGAACATTCTAGCAGGATCCATTACTCTTTTAGCTGCTCTTAGGTAATACATAACTCTGAGGTCAATTCAAGCCATGAAACAGTTTAATAATTAAAATATCAAGTCCACTGTAACACTTAAAACTTCAGTTTCAGTTTAAAGTTGAAACTTCTCTCTCTCCCCAGCTGGGCCTTTTAAATATAGCCAAACTGCAGTTGAGGAAGAAAGAAAAGTGCTGTTTCTTTTTCCATCTGGCACATTTACTTTTTTCTATTTTGCAAACCTTTGTCTCTGAGAACCGCAGATTGGACCACAAAGGGGAAGATGAGGTAAGGGGAGCAATAAAGTTCTTATGTCATGGGCTCTGTCATGGGCACTGTCTTATGTCATGGGCACTGGTGAAATAGGAGCAGAGCTCTGTACACATGGTGTGTATGTAAAGTTAACTCTTGCTTTCAGGGGCACCTTCATGGACTCTTTGATGAGTCGCCTCCCCCAATTACAAGGAATTTCTCACCTGTAATTCCTATGAGGAGGGCAGATACATCTCTAATATGGCTGTTAGTTTACTTCTTTGACACTTTATAAGCATCTCTGGCAATCCCTAGATCTTTTGTGAGTTGCCAGATTTCAGTGAAGATAATCACATTAAGAATCTGGGGGGTGGAAATGAATTTAACATAGGAGACTATTGCTTTTAAAATTTTTGGAAGCACTGAGGGAGTAGATTCCAGGCTGAACATTTAGGAATGACTCTCAGAAAAATATGGGACTGACCTACCAGGAGAGCAACTACCTCTGAGTCCACTACTGAACCTATTACAAGTTAAAAACCTCCTGCTGCCATTGACCATTGTAACTGCCTTTGGAAACACTGGGAGCTAGGATACAGACATCATAGCTTTGATTCCTGAAGTAGCAAACCAAAGCATGAAGTCAATGCTGCCACTTCAATCACCCCCACAACTACTCACCAGCCAGGGAACTGGAGAATGGACACTGCTGCAGAGAAAATTCATGTTCTCATGACCGTGTAGAAACAGCCAAATAAGGTCTGGGAAAATAGATCCCGTCTCACTCCTGCTTTCCAAATCTCAAGTGGGTAATTCTAATTGTCAGAACTTAATTTACTTATGGAAATATAGCTGTAAGGAAATTTAGGAGCTAATTTTCACATTCTAGTTTTTCCAAACTGAATAAGACAATCCACGAGAACAAGCTCACTGGCAGCCTAATAATGACCAGGAGGGAAGATCAGTCTTAGGCAAAGGTTACATTGGAGAAAACAGAGTGAGGAAAAGCATTCAGGTTTTTTAGGACATTATTGAGCCATTGATTAAAGCACGCTTGAAGCCTGTCCTATTTTTGAACTTAAGCTTTATAAAATAGTGAAATGCCTTATTGTTTAAGCTTATAAGATTTGGGATTTTTTTGGTGACTTGCACCTGAAAACCTATTACTTGATACTCTACTGCACAATTTAAAATTATTTGTTTGCTTTTTATTGTGGGTCTCTCCTCACCACTGAAATATAAGCTCAAGAAGGGCAGGGGATTTCTACTGTCTTATTCACACTCCCTTCTCAGTACCTGGACCGATGCTTAAAGTAGAGTAGACATCAAAGATAGTTGCTGAAATACTAAAGTGAGAAATAAAACAAAAATAGAGAACAAAACATGAAATTGTGACTAAAAAGGGATAGAGATAACAAAGTGGTATTTGTACTAGGAATGCAAAGTTGGTTTAACATTAAAAACCATCATAACATTATATCAACAGATTAAAAGAGAAAAATTATATGACCAGATGCAGAAAAATTATTTGACAAAATTCAACATTGATTCTTGATAAAAACTCTTACCAAACTAGAACTTGAAGGGAAATTCTTCATCCTGATAAAGGACATCAATGATGAATCTACCACAGATATCATATATAATGATGAAAGACAGAATGCAGTTTCTTTAAGAATGAAAACAAAGGATGTTCATTCTTATACTCCCATTCAGCCTTGTACTCTGGGTTTCAGTTAGCTTAAGAGGACAAGACAAATATAAAAGACAATTAGATTAGAAAAGAGAAAATAAAATTGTCTTTATTTGACAACCTGATTGTCAATGTAAATTTCTCCCCAAAATCTAAAAAGAATGCTATTAGAACTAGGAACTACACGAGTTTGGCAAGATTGCAGATTATAAGCTCAATATGCTAGAAAGCCAGCTGTTTCTTTTAATATACAAACAATGAAACTTAGAAATTGAAGTAAAAACAGTACCATTGGAAGCAGAATCATAAAATATAAAAAACTTAAGATCAAATCTAACAAAATATCAATATTAGAATGTTAAAAATCAAAAACAAAAAACAGCTGTTAGCAAAATTAAAAAGAACAGACGGAAGGAGTCCTATGTTCAAGGACTGAATAACTCATCATTGAAAAAAATGTCAGTTCTTTTCAAAGTCATCTATAGATCTAATGCAATATCCATCAATATCCCCAAAGGCTTTGTCAAAATTAAGAAGCTGATTCTAAAATATTGTAGAAGAACAAAGGACTTAGAATAGCCAAATCAATTTTGTAAATAAAGAACAAAGTTGGAAGACTGTTCAGAATTTACTGTAAAACTATAGTAATCTGAACAGGGTGATATTGGTGAAAGGACAGTAGTATAGATCAATAGAACTGAATAGAGTGTCTAGAAATAGAACAACACAAATATGGTAAACTGATTTTCAACAAAGGTGCTGAGGTAGTTCAATAGAGGAAGGATAGTCTTTTCAAATAGTACTGGAACAAGTGTACGTCCATATGAAAAATAGTGACCCATATCTCACACTACATTAGAAAATCAATGCAAAAAGGGACCAGAGGCTTAAATATAAAACCTGAGACTTAAACTTGTAGAAGAAAACACTGGAAACAAGTCTTTGAGGCTTTGAGTTAGGCAAAGATTTCACAGAGAGGATGCACAAAGCCCAGACTACAAAAGAAAAAAATTATAAATTGGACTTCATCAAAATTAAAAACTTCTGCTCTTTGGAAAATGCTATTAAATATGAATAAAGTAAAAAATATTATTAAAAATGAAAAAAGAAAGCCATGGGTTGAGAGAAAATATTTGCAAAACACGTGAGGAATTGTAACAAGAATATATAAAGACATATCAAAATGCAGTAGTAAATGCAGTAGTAAAATAATAAACCTAATTTTTATTTTTTATTTTTATTTTTTGAAAGAAAGGAAAAGAGAGGAAAGTGAGAGTGAAAGAAAGAAAAAAAAAAGAATGTACGAGAGAAAGAAAGAGGAAGAAAAAGAGGGAGAGAGAACAGGATTCTTGTTCTACTGCCCAGGCTAGAATGCAGTCTAAAAATGGGTATTAAAAACCTCTATTATG